>JAWMAG010000012.1:23415000-23437500 GCA_037013455.1 Ceratitis rosa
ATCTAAAGTATCAAAATCTCCTATAAAAATGTTAAAAACCTGGCAGAGTCGGTTCGTAAAATTAAAACATTTCTTAGGTCATCGTGAAGCACCTTTTCGGGCCGCAATACAAAAAATGGTGTAAAAAAGCTGTTGGGTACATGTTAGTGATGTGAGGAATAAAACACGTGCATGTCGCTCAAAAACAATTGAAAATATTGCTGCTGTAGAACAAAGTGCTGAAGAAAAACCCAGGTTTGTTCATTCCTCGTCGTTCTTTGGAATTCCACACAATCCACAAATGTCATTAAACCGCATTCCGCACAAAGAACTGGGTTTTAAATGCTTATAAAGTTAAGTTAACACAAGAAGTCAAGCCGGCTGATCATCAACATTGCCGTGTCTTTGCTGATTGGGTTCTTGAAATGCATGGAAAAGATCTGGAATTTCATTGAAAAACCATCTTGACTGATGAGGCTCATTTCCAACTCGATGGTTACGTCAATATGGCTCGGACAACCTAAAATTTTTCTTTGAAAAGCCTCTCGTCTAGCGTGTAAACTGTTTGGTGCGGTTTATGGTCCGGTGGTAACATTATACTTTATTTTTTGGAAAATGAGGTTGGAGCAACAGCGTTATGGAGCGATGATGAAAGTTGTTTTATGGCCGAAATTGCATGGTATTGAACTTGACAAAGTTTACTTTCAACAAGACGGCACTATGCGCCACACAAGCAACGAAACCATCGATCTTTTAAGGGAAAAGTTACCGAACCATGTTATCTCGCCAAGAGGTGATTGCAATTAGGCACCGCGATCTTGTGATTTAACATCTTACGTCTTCTTCCTTCAGGGCCACGTGAAAGATAAGATCTACGCCAACATGCCAACGTTGATTCAAGGCCTCAAAGATGACACTCATCAAGCTATTGAGGGCATACAGCAGCCACTTTGCGATTTGGTGATGGTAAATGTCACAAAAAGGATATGGTCCTGTAAGCGTCCCGTGGCGGCCATTTGTTGGCTGATACTGTTTTCCATTATCAAGAGCATATCCTCCTCTTTACATTGAAGAGAAAATCCGATCAGTTATCTCAAAAAAATTCCATTTCTCTTTGAATATCAAAATAACAACTCTTTTTGGAAAACCCTGTATGTATGTACATATGTATATGATTGTAACAGCTTTGTTGTAGGCGTATGTATGTACGTTTATACATATCTCTCACAAAGCAGCCAGTTAAGTTATTCAGCCAATCAAACTATTCTTCGGCATTACAAGTTTATTAATTAGAACACAAGTCAAGGATCAAAATGCCATAAATGGCGCGAGAATTGAGAGGGAGAGAAAGTACTGCATACATATTTACATTTGAACGTACGTGCATATATGCAATTCCCTCCAAATAAATAACTTTCACAGACTTCATTTCGTTTCTTCCTAGAAGAAATAAAACAACCAAAAAGTGTGAGGTTAGGTCCGGGTCCAGTGTGGGCAATCATCTGCATCAAATACGATGATAATAATGATAATAATAATACTAATAAAATTACTCGTACAGTTAAATAAGCCTTTAATATATATACCGTATGTATGTATGTATGTACGCGCATAGTACAACCCGCTGTTAATCCAATTAAACTCGAAAGCGACAAGACGCCGGAGGTGGCCTTTTGTGGCTAGTTGTGGGCGATTGAGAGGTAAGGTGGAAACCAGGCGGTTAGCAACTAACCATTTCAGAACGCATTCAATATTATGTATGTATATACATACATACGTACAGCATTCACATTTTATTCTAGCAGATAAGACAAGTTGTGGGCGCAGATCTACATCTTTTCTGCTTTTGAACAAATAAATACACATTTGTATAGTCAGTGACTATCTGGATGCATACATACATATGAATGTACATAGTATGCCCGTTGCACAATATTTAATTTGAAAATTGCAAAACAAATAATTCAGCATATGGTCGGGTCGATCGGCAATACTGGTATGTTGCTGCGTGTGCGACGCTTGCATCTACTTTGTATGTATGTATGTATGTACATATACACGTAAATTTAATAAGAAAGTTCAAGCGAAATGACAACTTGTGACATTTGCCAGAGATGATGATGAGACTATAACTAAATAACTAAATATTGTTTCATTTAAACAACTGGAAGTAATATATTGATATATCGAAAACATCCAATGCCGACTCATCGGATGTCATTATCCATGCCTCTGCAACATAGAACAGGGTGGGAACGTGGAGTGACTCGTAGAGTTGGTCTTTGTTCGTCGAGAGCGGTCTTTACTTTTCAATTGCCTACTCAGTCCAAAGTAGTACCTGTTGGCAAGAGTGATTCTGCGTTGGATTTCCAGGCTGATATTATTATTGGTGTTGATGCTGGTTCCTAGATAGACGAAATTATCTACGACCTCGAAATTATGACTGTCAACAGTGACATGGGAGCCAATGCGATGACTGTTTGTGTGATGACAGGAGATATTTCGTCTTGCCCTCATTCACTACCAGACCCATATCCTTCGCTTCCTTATTCAATCTGGAGAAAGCAGAGCTCACGGCGCGGTTGTTGAGGCCAATATTGTCAATATCATCGGCGTACACCAGCAGCTGTACACTCTTATAGAAGATTGTACCTTCTTTTTTCAGGTCTGCTGCCCGTATTATTTTTTCCAACAATAAATTAAAGAAGTCACACGATAAGGAATCACTCTGTCTGAAACCACGTTTGGTATCGAACGGCTCGGAGAAGTTTTTCCCAATCCCGACAGAGCTTTTAGTGTTGCTTAACGTCAGTTTACATAGCCGTATAAGTTTGGCGGGGATACCAAATTCAGACATAACCGCGTAGAAGCAGCTCCTTTTCATGCTGTCGAAGGCTGCTTTAAAATCGACGAAGAGGTGGTGTGTGTCAATTCTCTTTTCACGGGTCTTTTCGAAGATTTGGCGCATGGTAAATATCTGGTCAATGGTTGACTTACCAGGTCTAAAGCCACACTGATAAGGTCCAATCAGTTTGTTGACGGTGGGCTTTAGTATTTCACAAAATACGCTCCACAGGACCTTATATGCCATATTATTGAGGCTTATTCCACGGTAATTGGCGCAGACTGTGGGGTCTCTTTTTTTATGGATTGGGCAGAGTACAGATAAATTCCAATCATCGGGCATGCTTTCGTCCGACCATATGATGATGCAAACACCTTGTCAGCTCTTCATACTTACGCATCTCGGTCTCTTTCTTTTTTATCTGCAGATGCGTCTTGCTTCCCTCTTCAGCTCTCGGTATCTATCCCATCCCGCACGTGTAGCGGTCGATCTCAATGTTGCGTGGTAGACTGCTTGCTTTCTCTCCACTGCGACACGGCAGTCCTCATCGTACCAGCTGTTTTTGCAACATTTCCGAAAACCAATAGTGTCGTTTGCAGCTATACTTAGGGAGCTTGAAATGCTGCCGCACACTTCTCTTACAACGAATTGCTGATGAGTGCTCTAAGAGAGCAGGAGTGCAAGTCGAGTAGAAAACCGTTCGGGCGTATGTTGTGATTGTATCTTTTCGACGTCGAACCTTCTTTGTGTTTTTGTTAACGGGCGTTCTTTGATACACAGAGGCGGGTGCGTATCATTGCTGTAATAAGATAGTGGTCCGAGTCGATGACGAGTCCTCGGGGTGTACGAACGTCAAGAACATTGGAGACATGTCTTCCATCTATCACAACATGATCGATCTGGCTTTGTGCTTTTCGATCAGAAGACAGCCAAGTAACAGAAGCCAGCCAAGAATTTTTTTGTGCTGAAATCTAGAACTACCGACAACCATATTTCGGACTCCGGCAAAGTCAATCAGCCTCAACTCATTTGGGTATGTTTCGTTGTGAATGCTGAATTTTCCGACAGTTGAGCCGAAGATACCTTCTTTGCCCACCCTAGCATTAAGATCGCCAAGCACGATTTTTACATCGTGGTGGGCGTAACATCATGGTGCTCATCAAAGGCAACCTTGGTCACATCGTCCTTCTCTTCCGTCGAGGTATGGACGCAAATCAACGATATGTTACAAAATTTCGTTTGGATGCGGATTGTGGCGAGACGTTCTTCCACCGGGCTGAATGCCAGTATACGGTGACGGAGTCTCTCTCCCACCACGAATCCGACACCAAATATGAGCTCCTTTAGATGGCCGCTGTGGTAAATGTCACAAGGACCTACTCGCTTCCGTCGTTGTTCCAACCATCGCACTTTTTGGATGGCGTTGATGTCAGCCTTTATTCCTACGAGGACATCAAACAGCTATGCAGCGGCACCTTCCCAATTCCCAATTAAGGAACCGGCCAGTCCCGTTGCATGACCTTCAATCGTGATCCTTAATTTGTTTGCGGCGGTCGTCATCAGGAGGGCGGGTATCTCCTCCGTGGCATTTTAAACTTTTCCATTGGAGTTGGTTTCTACGTGGCGGGCCTCATACCCAGCGCACAACTTCGCTAGGCGAGTAGGTTTAAAAATTTTACACATTTATATAGCGATCCTTGCTTCAAGACCGACGCCCGCTCGCATCCGCACTTCTGGTGAACAGACGCTGCCAGATTTCAGCGGACCCTTAAATCGAATAAGTCGGAGTGGCTCCACTGAAGCTTCCTATCTTTTAGCCGTGACTCAAGCCCTGCTACTGTAACTGCATAAACAAAAAAATACCTAAACTTTGACCTCCCAGTTTAAAAATGTAGCCAGTTAAAAAAAATAAAATAAATGTGGTCATATGTATGTTCCTTGGCGAAGCTGTATGTTTGTAAGTCAATAAATTTTTGAAGCCATTTAATTGAAGACAAATGATTATGCAAACTGTTTTGTATGCGCGCTTCTCCATTTTTATACTCATACATGAATGACATACATACATACATGTACATACATATACTCGTATGTACATACGTACATTTGTACAAACTATAACAATTCAATTCTCAAGTTGTTTTGCGCGCAATGCGTTGAGGGAGAAAAGCGAACGAAACGAACCAATTGCCAAGTTCCCATTGTGCATACAACAACAACAGACAACAACAGCCAACAATAATAACAAAATAAATATGAAATTTAAATTATTTGTAGCACAAGTGGTGGAAGTAAAATGCCACCGATTCGAGAAATTTAAAGAAAAGAAAAGCCAATAACAACAATAAAAAATAAAATAAAAATAAAACAACAAATCAAATGTAAAATGAAAATCAGCGAAAGCGTGAAACGAGAACGAAACGTGCGAACGAACAAATTAGAAAATAAATGAATAAAGAATGCCGTCCAATATATGTACCTTGATGGGCATAATTTGATGAGTGTTTTTTTATGAATGACTAGCTGTACCCTGCAATGCTTCGCTGTCGCACATACTCATTGAATGTATGAAAAATTAATCATCGGATATCTTTTTATCTTAACTTTATTCACACAATACTTTTGGTTTAACCATTGACATTTGGTCCACTTCCTGAAGAGAGGTATAGCCCGACTATTTGAATAGGCGAGTCATCGGTTCACTCCCCGGAGAGCAGAGTAGTTAGACTTTTTTTTAATAGGTCTGTTCCTGATCCACTTCACGGAGAGGAGTGTAATCTTCCTGTTAACCTAAGCAAAAAGCCACCTATGTACCAAATTTCAGGTAAATCAAACCATAACTAAGATTTATTTGAATAGGTCACCCCCGTAAGATTTTTGAATAGGTCGGTCCCTCGTCAAATTCCCGGAGATTATTGTAATCTTCCTATTAATCTAAGAACCTATGTACCGAATTTCTAGTAAAACGAAATATACATACGATTTTTTCGAATAGGTCAGTCCCTGGTCCACTTCCCGGAAAGTAGACGAGTAATTCGATTCATAAATAAGTTTTTCTTGAATATGTCAGTTCCCGGTCTACTTCCCGGAGATAAGTGTAGTCTTCATGTTAATCTAAGCAAAAAGCACCTATGTATCAAATTTCAAGTAAGTCGTGGTATAAATAAACTTTTTTCGAATAGGTCAGTCCCTGGCCCACTTTCTGAAGAGAAGTGTAATCTCCCTGTTGATTTAAGCAAAAAGACACCTATATACCGAATTTCCAGTAAAACGAACTACAAATAAGATTTTTTTCGAATGGGTCAGTCCCCCGTCCACTCCCCGGAAAGAATTGTAGTATTCCTGTTAATCTAAGCAAGAAGCCAAATATGTACAGAATTTCAAGTAAATCGAGCCATAAATAAGATTTTTTCGAATAGGTCAAGCCCTGGTCCACTTCCCGAAATGTTTATTTTTAAGGAAAAAACCATCTCAGGAATCATAGAAATAATCTGATGAAATTTCAAGTCAATCGGTCGGTAACTTTTGGAAATTACTGGATTTTTTCAAGCGGAAATAAGATTTTTATATACCTAAGATGAAAATGTCTTGAGTGAGAAAAAGTATCGCTTGTGTTTTCACAATTTTAAAAACCGTGATTTTGATGTAGAAGACGAAAGATCGCTCATGCTGTGCATTTGATCGAATGTGCTGGGGTTGTTGTAGCACGAGTTGTTTAACCCAAGCGAAGCAATTACTGGAATTCTACCGAAACACTTAATGAGATTGAGCGCAAGTCTGAAGGAAAATTGAAATCAATATTACACCAGACACGACATAATTATACTCTTTTATAGTAATGCTCGTGCCTATCTAATGGGATAGACTATTTCAAAACACTTGATTAGGAAGTACTACCCCACCCAAACTTTGGGCAGTCGGATTATCAATCTGTTCCGGTTAATAATATATGCTCTGTAGGAACAGGTGTTCAAATTATATGAAGATACCAAAAATTCGGTTGATTCGTGGATAGCCTCAAAAGATGATGAGTTTTTCAGACGTGGAATCCTGAAAGATGGGAAAAAGTAGCTTGTAGCGAGGACAATACTTCAATGAAAACAAAAAAAAGGAATTTTTTTAATAAAAAACGGCGGAAACTTATTTGTACTCCTAATTTTTCCCTTCGTTTCGAGTTCCTTTAATATTTGCTCTTGTACAGACCTAGGCTTTATTCATGAAGAACCAATTTAAATTCTGCAGTTAATCGACCACTTATGATTAGGAGTTTTCTGCATTTGAGCTGTTGATTAAATCATTAAAAATCCTGAATAACCCTTAGAGGGGTTGCGTGGTTATCGAGAGTAGTTAAAAGCGGAGTTGGACTCCTCGAAAATACGTAGTGTTATTTTTGTGTGCGTTTATGGTAAATGTTTCCATACAAATATAATAACTCACAGTTGGGCTTCAGCAGGATAGATGATGATTTATTTTCAGAAACACTCGGAGGTATTGACGTTGCGATCCAAAGGAAGGCTGAATTTGGAAATAACATATTTTTCAGACATTGGTTTGAACCATAACCCGCTGGCTCGTCGTAAGCGCTGATATTAGCCAATGTTAAGTAAAGGAAAAATGCTACATAGGTTCTTCGACAACAGGGTGTATAAACTTACAACTCTCGAACTCACTTAGTTTAGACTTTCTTCGGAGCGCAATCAATTAACGTGTCTCCTAGGCTCAAAAATTCCACAAGTTAGTCTCATAGGAGGAAAAATCAATCTCCTTTAGATTTCATAGGATGCACTCTTATGTATTAGTGGAACATTTCGGAACACACCTACTGATGCTATTAATGTCCTTTGACTATAAAATATGTCTATATAGAGGCTGAAAACTCTGGCCATACTAATAATATCTTAAGAAGGTCTTGACTACCAGAAAGTACGAACTACTGTACAACCTCCACTGCCTTCTCGTCCGATTTCAAGGCAGTTATCACGGATAGAAATCAAAGGGATAGGATACTACCAGCAAATGTAGACTCGATTCATTTTATACGGATGGGTTAACACTAGATGCGGGAATTGGTGGCGTAGACTACTCAAGGGAGCTGGCGGAACTGGCTGCTCTACATGAGGCTGTCTAAAAGATTTAGCTCAGTGGTGCTCTCAGAAATTTGCAACCATATTGAACACATTGAATCGCCTGGCCAAATTTAGATCCCTGGATTCTGTAACAATAACATCGAAAACAGTGAAGAATTGCTACTATTCCCTCTGAACCTGGTAAAAAGGTAATGTCTCATCCACTTCATCATGAAAGTGTATTCACATGCTGCTCTCCGCTTGTAAGCTCACTCTAAGAGAGTTACTCACAGAATATACTAATTTATGATGGTCTAAAGGATTTCAGTGTGAGCAGGACAATGTCCTCAAAAAGTAACGAAAGCCTGTCGCACTAAAAAGAGAGGAAATATCTACAATGACGGGTTTCTTAATTGACATTTTTTATTATACAAAGAAGTTGGGTATATCATTGAACGACTTCTGCAGAAGTTTTAGAGCGGCGAGAGCGAAGAACAGGAAGAATTAAGGCATTTCCTTTGCCAATGTCCCGCTTTGGAGAAACAAAGATATGTTTAATCCTCAGTTTTGTTGGTTTGAAAAGAGGATGGGGGCCGTTAAGACCCTCAGAGGCATTCCGACGAGCACGTTGGGTGGTTAAAATGATTTGGTTCCCGCCCTAACATTAGCTATATTCCGCGTAATGAGGATTTGTTTTGATAAATCTGAAAAATATGTTTTTAAAAAGCGAATAAATTAATGAACTGACAGAGAAGAGGAAGAAGAAAACGAAGAAGAGCAAAATCCGTTGGCCCCTTTTTCTTTCATTTAAATACACCTGTTTTTTTGTATTTCTTTCTGTCGTATCGCGAGGATCTTCGGTCGTAGCGCATGTACCTATGTAGATAACATTGACGGCCTGCCAGCCATAAGCATAGCGTGTTGTCTTGGCTGTCTAGGGGTCGTATGGCTGCGCACACTTAATGTAATGTGTATTTTGTCGGTCGCATATGTGCGTATTGCCAACAGCTGCCGGGCGGTTCGGTGCGTTCTGCTTGACCGCTTGGTTGGGTGACTATTATATATATATAATTGGCGCTTTGTAACCGCTGAAGCGATTTTCGGCCGAGCTCCTCCTCCAATTTGTGGTTTTGCGTCTTGATGTTTTTCCAACAAATGGAGGGACCTACAGTTTATACTAAGCCGCCTCCGAACGGCTGATGGTTTTTTTTATGAGGAGCTTTGTTTCATGTCCGAAATACACTCGGAGGGGTGGACATTCCCTGCCGAGGGGCGACCGCAATTAGAAAATTTTACTTAATTTTTTATTTAAATTAATTTTCCATTACTTTTTTTTTTTTTTTGATGTTGGTGGCACCGGGATATGAACCCGAGCCTTCCGAATGGCAGTACGCAACGCTAACCACTCGGCTACCGCGGCCGCCAATTAGCGTTCTTTTAATTGAGCATCGCATACAATTTTATTATTGTTTCTTTTCTGTTTTTGGTGTTGTTGTTTGTATTTGAACGTGTTTGTTTGCGAAATTTCATAATTTATTTTTTATTGGAAAGGGAAGAAACAGTACCACGACTGTTGGCTGTCAATAATATCAGAATAGCGGGTTGGAAATATACATTTCTACTTAAACAATTATTCCTCTGGTACTTTTTAATGTTTTGTTTTTTAATTTTTTATTGTATTTTTTTATAGTTTTTAATTTCCTTTCATTTTTTTCTTTTACAGAAATGTCAATTTCGCCTTCGCCTTCACCGGATAATTTGCGGATTTGCCTTGTTGGCGATATCGTTAATGATGAAGAAACAGTGGAAGCGGCGCGTTCTTTTAATGTTCCTGTCATCAGCTCAGAGAATGGCTTGGATGTCCTCAACGATTTTGAATGGCGTACCTTCTTTGTGTTGAAAGATTTTGAGGGACCCATTTACGATGCGATACATAAAAATAAGCAATGGTAAGTGAGATGAAACATATTATGCGGTAGACACATACGAGTATATAGAGAGAGGGTGGACCCGAACAATCTGCTGATACACATTTTTAAGTGTTTAAACATTTCGGTTAATGGTGGATCCCTACTTCTTTCATATGGCTGCCGCGGCTGGCCCATTATTTTTGGCATGCCCACAAAATTTTTCAACACGTTTTAGATTGGGGCGTCTTCTATTTCGTGTTTCCAAGTTATAAATCGTCTCTCTGTGGTTTTCCTTAACGGTTCTCCACAGAAAATAGCCCCATAGTAGACAACCAGTTGCAAAATACCTATTTTTATGTTGGTTCTGGGGCACGTAGCGTCATCCTGTTGAAAATACACATCGTCCATATGATACTTTTCAATATTGGAGACAACTAATCTCGGGAACGGCAACTAGGTACTTCCTCGCTTTGGATTAAAAATGGACCAACGGTGCCGGCAAACAGTTGCTTGTGAGGATATATTGGATTTTCAATGGTTACTGGTGGGCTTTTCTGAGTCACAAATGGTTTTGCTCGATAAGCTAGCCACCGAGATTAGAGTGAGTTCAATCGAAAAAAAAAATGATTTTTGGCTAAAAAATTGTCATCTGCCAAGCTATATTTAGCACATTGAGCGCAGCGAAATCACATCGAATGGTCATGAGGCTTTAGTTCTTAGATCAATTGGACTGTATAAGCTTTTATATCGAAATCTTTATGCAAAATCCTGTGCAAAGAAGTCCGCGAAATGTTTATCTACTCCGAGTGGTGTCGAATTGATGCCCATGGCACACTACGAACTACAGCCGCAATATCTTTGTCTGAACACACTGAACGAGGACGTACCAGGGCTGTTTTGTCTCGCGAATCGGATTAGCGAACTTGCACACAAACTGCCTGGAATTCAAGTTAATTCGACCGTATTTTTCTTGGATTTACGGTTGAGGACTCACCATTTTTGAAGCTAGTTCAAAATTTTTCCCAATTGTCTTCTTTTGATTGGGAATGTCGTTGAAGATGTCATGGTTCAAATAGGCCGTAGTTCAAAAAGTATATATAAACATATAGAAGACGGTTCTAACTGTATATGTATTTATAAAGAGACGAAGGCTCGAAGGTTTGGAAGTTTGATTGACTTAACCTTTCATTTCGACTTCGACTCCGGTTCTTCTAAAATAAATCTAAGAACTAGGGTTACACCTTGTTCCCATAAACTACTCCTGCCTGTAGCTTTTTATTACTTATATATATTTACACTTTGCACAGGCTCTCTTTGTTTACTCCTCTGGCCGTAGCGATAACATTCCGTATAATTTTACAACTCAGACTGTGACTCGAGTTTATATAAGGAATATTAAAGAATTTGGCTTATAAGCTTTTAAGTCTTGGCACTTTAAATATGTCGAAGCATTTTTCGGCCGAGCGCCTGTACGAATTTCTGTTGTGAGCTTGCTTTTTTCTAAGCACCCTCCGAACGATTAATGGATTTTTATAAGGAGATTTTTATTTCATGTCAGGAATAGACTCGGAGGGGTAGATATTCCCTGCCGATGGGCGGCCTCATTTACAAGAAAAATTTTTCAATAATTTAAATATTGGTCTGGCCACGACTATCTGTAGTTGTTTTCTCTGGATGGTTGGCGTCTGGGACTGCCTTTCTATTGTGTTTTTTTTGGTTGCAGATATGAGCAGAACTTCAGTGCTGAGAGATGGGGATTCACGGTTGATTCTACATCTTCGATTTGAAGACCGTTTCGACTAGTTCAATTTAAAATTTATATTCCAGGTTTGCTAAATTCATTAATGTGACAAAGGATGTGGGTGTTCCTCGGCAGTTACATCTATGTCTGTGTTTTTTTTAGTGGTGCATCCTACGAAAAGAGCGTAAATCAGGTGTGGAGTTTCGAAAAGTCAAAGCATCAGATTGAATTTAAAGGCTCGCCCTCGGCTCCGAAATATTTTGGAGTCTCCGGTTTTGTTGAATGTATGTAATTTTAAACAATTTTGTTTGATTTCGGTACTGGCGGGGTCCACTCATCTTATTAACATCCCTAGGAAATACACATATTACCATATTGAGGACATCTGCCCTCTCTGCCTAGACATGAATTTTTGCAAACTTAGTCTTTACGTAAAATCTCAAACTCGCTGACTAATTTTTTGCAAAACCCACAAATATATACATACATACACCTATACATATGTTTACACTTAAGTTATGTATTTAGAGTGTGCTTAAATTAGCACAAGTATATCTCTCAAATGACAATCACTTGTGCATATAATTTATTTTTAGATCATTTCAAATGCGAAGCATACAAATATGTCGTTTAATGTACATAGGTATGTATGTATGTTTGTTGCTTGAAAGATTTTATTTTGCTGTGATTGTATCACCATCACTTCAATTGTTGTTCTTGTTGATGTTTGCTGTTTCTTTTTCGATTTTTATGGGGTTATGATGATGATGATGATGATGATGGCACATCAATGGTTTCCATAAATTGACGCCATATGTCATCTTCGTTTCGCACCCTTTTGTGTCATTTGCCGGAAGTTTTATTTCTGATTGTGTAACGCAGACAAAAGTGTAACAATGCACACAATTTATGTTGGGGAATTTAATTATTTTGGCACGCAATAATTTTACACCTCTCGCAGTGGTAAAGTTGTTGCGAAAAAAATTCAAGAAAATTATTGATAATTTTCTTCAAGATTTTGAAAACATTTTGTACTCTCCACAGATCCACGTCCTGCCAGAGATTTTTGTCTTTCTTTCATGAATTAGAGTACTCCCGTGGTTTGGGTACCCTGGACTCAGGAACACATCCCAGGCAATTGCATGATAGACGAACTGACAAAAGAAGGAACCCTTCAATCTACGATAAAGCATGCACACGATGCTGGTCTACCTCTGTCCACGGCTAAGTACATGCTTAAACTGGCCTTCACCAGGGAAGCTGACTTAAAATGGTTGAACGAGATCACGTGCAACGTGATCAAACAGTTATGGACAAAGTTGGATGTGAGAAAATCAAAAAATCTTATCCTCCTGGACTGGTTCTCCATTGATATAACGACTGGTATAATAACTGGGCACTGATGGGCTATTCCTCTAAGGATTTTTGCCGCAGCTGTAGGAGAGGAGGAAGAGACCATCGAACACTACCTCTGCCACTGTCCAGCCGTGGCATCTGTGCGACAATTTATTTTCTATAATTTTGGATGTTTTTTTTGACAGACCAGGACTCGAATGACCTGCCGAATGGTACTACGCACTGCTAACGCGTCCGTTATTTTTGTATAATATTACAATAGACACAAATCATCAGAACTTAACTTTGTTGCGCAACAAGAGTCCACGCAATATCAATAACAAGAGTATACATAACATCCCTTCTCCCTGCTCTAGATTAAATTAAAAATCTAAGGGAAAAGAGATTAAATTAGATTGATTCTCCTTTTACATGTTTATAAGACAACTTACAGTCCAGCACAATTCCTAAGTACTTTGATTTGATTTATGGTGGAATTTTGTTATTCCTTGAGAATAGAACCAAAACAAGAAGCACTCTACCTGAATTCGCCCAAATTTTTTATCCAAGGGTTGCCAAACAATTGTCGCTGCTCACTATGACTGAAATGTCGTCCGCGTAGGCTGTGCACAACAATTATTGAACGCGAGAGTCCAAAAAGAAATAATAACCCTCCACTCTGTGACGTTCCTCCGTGCACATCTCGCGCTTGGGTCATCCTTCAGCGTAGCAAGCCCCATATTCGTTTCGATGGACAGGTTTAAATTGTAGATTCTAACCCTTCCATTAAGGAGTTGTTAGATATGATGAGAAAGATGCGCGCAGCATTCCATGCGCCGGTTCTATCTCAGAGATGAGTAGACTCTCATTCACAGTTTACGAAATTTGACCATTTATCAGGGGCTGCAATGTTTTCTGGCATATGATCCATCCTCTGATTTTATAAATTTTCAAGCCTTAGCTCACCTGGATAATAATTTCCTCACTTTAGTGGACTAATGGCTTTCTATGCCACTACAAAACTTCAACCGAATTTTTGAACTTTCCTATGTAAGCAAAATTTAATAATTGCAATAGTCCTTGTCACTAATATTTGCTTACTTGTAATCAGTTTCATTATAGATGTTCTGCGATGGTTTTCTCTTCAGATTCGTGAAGAGATGCTTCCGGTACCACTAACTGCCCAAGTTTACTAGCTACCATTTCTACGTTCCTAAGCTTTGCAAGTAAAGGAATTCCCGACTAAATATTGCTCTTAGGACAAAATTAGTATAAAGTTAGTTACTACTAGCATGTGAAGTCTAAAGGAAAAGAGGTTTCTGGTACCACTTTAAAAAGTATTTAAGCCTATTCACATACAAGGTCCGCCATATAACATTTTTTTTTTGAACTAGTCGTTATTTTGAGTATGGTAACACTGATGTTACATCTGATTTGACAGAAAGTTAGTTTTATCCTTCCGCTGAACGAAAATGGTTGTGTATACGATTGAGGAACGCGTTAAAATAGTGCAGATGAGCGCTTGGCCGAAGACCCGGAATTTTACCAAAAAATCATCTTTTCCGACGTCAATAAACAAAATTGTATTTGGGGGACGGAAAACCCGCACGTGATCGAAGAGAAGCCAATGCATCCTCAGAGAGTTACTGTTTTGTGTGGATTTTGGGCCGGCGGCATCATTGGCCCATTTTTCTTCGAAAATGCGGCAGGAGCCGCCGTTACGGTCAATGGCGAACGCTACCGCGCCATGCTAACGGATTGGTTCTTCCCGGAAATCGAAGAGGAGGACTTGGACAATATTTGGTTCCAGTAAGACGGCGCTCCGTGCCACACAGCCAACGTTACGATCGATCTTGTGCGCACTGTTTTCGCAGACCGAATTATCAGCCGAAATTCTCCTCTCCTCGGAGCTGTGATTTGACACCGTTGGATTATTATTAGTGGGGCGCCGTCAAAGACAAGTGTTATGTGGACAAGCCAGCGACAATTCAAGCTTTGAAGGAAAACATTCGCGTCGCCGTTGCCGAAATACGGCCGCAAACAACCGGAAATGTCCTCAAAAATTGGGTCGGCCGTATGGCGTACTGCAAGGCCAGCCGAGGCAGCCATTTGCACGAACTTGTATTCCATAAGTAACCGGAAGGATTGTACTTTAATATGAAAAAATAAATTTGATAATCGGATGAACCGTTTTTATTTTATTGCATTTAAAAAAAAAATGTTATATGGCGGACCCTGTATATTCCTAAAAGTGATTCAACAAAAATATATGTATTTTTTTTATTTCCATCAATCGTTATACCTATCATATATTAAATGAGATGGCATATTAACTTTGGTCCGAAGTATGTAAGTACCAGAAGGAGAAAAAATTTATACCGATTGAAGCAGAATTTGTTGAGTTGATTTACCCATGCCTTCTCCACGGCCCATCTAATTGTACGAAACTACTAGTACCTCAGTTTTTGAGATATTGTATTTCAACCGAACTCGGTACACATATGAACTGGTTTAAACGATAATTTGTCGGAACTGGCTAGATCGGACCACTATGGCACCGGTTTTTAAGATTTGAGGTCATATATTTTCAAAAGCAAATAAAGCGGATCCTCCATACAAACGATTTGAGAATGAGATATGAGATATGAGAATTAATATTTCATACTAAAATGAATTACGATAAATTTGATATGGTTATGAAAGATATAAAGACTTCGGCGTGACGAAAGATAGTTTTTTCTCTATTTGAATTTTTCTTCACTTCTATATAAATAAACGTTACTCCTTTCTCTCTTTCGGGTGTGACTTCCTATAAAACCTTCAAAAGCCTTTCATACGCTAACAAAAAAAAAGACATATTAGGTCAAGTAAGAAGTAATCCATTATTTATCGTTTACCCGATAGCTTTTTCCCATTTTGATGGTAATTGGAGCAACCGATTTTCACAAGATTATTTTGAGGCAAACTCTTCCCCAGCCAATCATTCGCCATTCTTGGTGCGAGGTTCGGACTTTAAGGCGGAAGCTTAAGAACCACCCAACCAAGCTCTCGGAGCATCTGGCGTGTCACTATCGATCTATGTGATCTGGCGTTGTCCGGATGAAATGATTTTGTTCGATTCAGCAGCGATTCACAGATGGAAATTCGGTCCATGATATTTTTTTTCGCGGCACCCATACACCGAGCTCCTTTATGTATTCAACTTTTTTCAAGTTTCCCAATCTCACCTGCAATTTTCTGTGACCATTTGTTTGTTTGATTGACGTTACTTAAATAACTTAACCGATTTATTAGTAGAAAATTTGTAATTATTTTCAATTCTATATAATAAAGATTTGAATTAAACATTTTCTTATGGATTAAGAATTTTCTCTATGTGGATTTGAATTTTAATAAAAAAAAAAATAGAATTTCTACATTTCTGAATAGACTAAATTTACGGCCACCCATTATGGCGAACAAATGTTTCGTGTCTCATTTGCATAAGCACTTATGAAGAAAGCGATAGAAGAAAATTGCCACACAATGATCATAAAAGTCGCAACACACGATTTTGTGCGAAAAGTGCAAAAGTTATTAAAATGAATAATACAATAAAAAAGACAAAAAAAAAAAATGCAAAATGACAACAAAATAAAATTGTAGAGGAAAAATAAAGTGATGAATATGGAAAAATAAAAACGAATGCGACAATTTTAAAGTGGAAGGATGTTGCTTGTAGTAAAAAAATAAAAATAAAAAAAAGAAATAAAAAAAAACAAATAAAAAAAAAAGCTTGAAGCAAACGAAAAGATAAATAAATAAATAAATCATGATGGACCTACAAATAACACCTACAGGCACATGTACACCTCACTTACACATGTATGTACATACGTGTATGTGATAATGTATTAAAATAAAAATTAAAAGAAGCTAAAAAATATGAATGAAATTCGCTAAAACCGTAGCGACGTACGCCTAGCTTGGTTGATTGTGTTTTCATTTCACGCTGGAAATGTTAACGCCGATTCACCACATCCAATGTCAACAACAACAATCGATACGTCGAGTGGCTATTACATGTACATATGTATATACGCGGCTAGAAGTGATGATAAATAAACATGATGACGATGGTGGCGGTGAAATTATGATGAATAGTTCACTTGTCACCATCAAACGCATGAGATAACAAGACGCAAAACAAACCGATCGAAATAAATACTCTACATATATACATACGAGTATGTACATATGTTTTTTAACATGCGTGTTTCGGTATATACATACGCACAGTTGAACATGTGTGCATATTTTGTTATATGACATTCTAAGTGGCAAACAAGCATGTAGGCAGGCGCCACAGGGGGGGGTGGCTATGGTGGGTGGGTGGCTACTAGCAATTTAAAAAATTTGCACTTTTCATTTTTGGTTTTTTTTTTTTTTGTTTCAACAACGCACCGGAAATGTTTTTTGTACATATGTATGTATGTTGTTTGTTGTTTATATTTATTAATTAAATGTAGAAAATCATAAATCTTTTTTTCAATGCTTTTGTTTATCGAAAAATGTGAAATGCAATAAAAAATATTTAGTAATTTTTCATTTTTAATTAATACAACAAAACATTCTATTTATTTTATTCAAATTATTTTGGGGAAATTTTTCCATGTGTTTTGTATGTAAATAAAATTTAATGAATTTTTTGCGTCATGGACTATTTATTCTCTGTTTTGGTTTTTGTTTTAAAAGTTATTTAAGTTAAACTTGGTTACCCATTCATCCGTTTAGAAGCATTTTAACTCCCTGCAGGTTAGAATATTCCCGCGGTAAAAGGCGACTAAAATCCAAAAGTTCCCGCGTTAGTCAAGTCTTTATACCGGAACCAAGTACTGTCACTCACGCAATATACACTAAAAACCTAAAAAAATTAAATTAAATAAATGTCGGAGTAAACTCTCATCTCAGAAACCATTCCACCGGATACAACGAATTGTGTCATACAAATTTTAGGGTTTTTAAATGATCCGTAGGTGCCAAGAGTGACTAAAACACTATCTTCCAACTCTTATATCAAATTCTATGCAAAAAAATAGCGACCATTTTCAGAAAGTGTAGTTTTCATAAGTGAACGGCACTCAGTAGGGATTTGCGTGACTTTTGCCGGACTGCATATTTTTAATTTACCATATTTTTGTACAATAATTACCATTTAACCTAAATATTCGTATTAGGTAAAGTAAAAATTTCGTTCGCATCATGTCATACTATACGGCGCTGAAAACGTGTTTATTCGCGCTAAAAGTCTTTGACAGTTTTTCGATTGATTGACTCAGTGCGTTGTAAGCGCTCGTCAAAGATGGGCACCAGCAAAGAGAAAATTCGCTAAATTTTACAATTTTTCTTCGATCAAAGCGAAAAAGCAGCCAAAGCGGCTAAAAAATTAATTTAGTTTATGGGCCCGATACTGTAAATGAACGTGTAGCACAAAAGTTGTTTGCTGGGTTCCGTTCCGGTAATTTCGATGTCAAAGATGCATCACGCGTCGGTAGGCCTGTCGTCGAAAATTGCGACAACATCATAAAAATAGTGGAAACAGACCATCACGTGAGCACTTATTTAATTGCTGAGGAACTAAAGATGAGCCAGAAAACCGTTTGGAACCATTTGCATAAAAAAAATCGAACGAACTTTTTACTTTACCTAATACCTTCTGCTCAAATATAATCGGAGACTTTATCCATAACTCGATAAGGACAAGACATATGGCCATACTTGTTTTTTGCTTAGGTTGGCAGGACTGTTATATGTATGTTTACATGTCAAATTTGAGCGCGATCTGTCACATAGTTTTTTTTGTACGGCACTATAAACAAGTCAACCTCGAGTGTAATTTTCGAATTTTACTATGGAAATTAACGTTGAGCAAAGAGTTTGTTTGAAATATTGTTATTCCAATGGAATAAGTGCGACGGACGCAATGAAAATGTTGCAGAAGGCATATGGGGAGCCGTACATCGCTCGAGAACTTGCCCCATGATCGTCGTCTAGCAACGTCAATAAACGAAGAAAACGTCGAAAAAGTAAAGAAAATTGTGTTGGAAAATCGTCGTGTGACTGAAAGAGAGATAGCTAGTGAGCTCAACATATCAAATGGATCCGCTCATAGCATTATTCACGATGTTTTGGGCATGAGACGTGTGTCTGCTCGACTTGTTCCAAAATTGTTGAATTTTCTTCAAAAAGAGGAACGCAAAACTGTCGCCAAGGAAATGCTCACAATGAGTGATACGGACATCCAGCACATCATAACTGGTGACGAGACTTGGGTCTATGGATACGACGTTGAAACAGCCCAGCAATCATCTGAATGGCGCCTTCGAAATGAACCGAAACCCAAAAAACCACGTCAAAGTTGATCGAAAATCAAAGTTATGCTCACTGTTTTCTTTGATAGCCAAGGTGTTGTGCACTCGGAATTCCTTCCAGAAGGTCAATCCGTTAATGCTGAATATTATTTATCCGTTTTGAAGCGTTTGCGTGAGAATATTCGTCTCAAAAGGAAGGATTTGTGGGACAACAAGTCATGGTTTCTACATCATGATAATGCGCCAGCTCATACGTCTCGTCTTGTACGCAATTATTTGACCAAAAACAACGTAAATATTGTTCCGCAAGCACCGTATTCACCCGACATGGCACCGTGTGACTTTTTTCCTTTCCCTAAACTCAAATTGCCGCTTCGTGGAAAGCATTTTCAGTCGATTGAAGTCATTAAAGAGAATTCGAAGAAGGAACTAAAAGCCATACCTAAAGCGGCCTACCAGAAGTGTTATGAAGATTGGAAAAAAGGTGGCATTTGTGTATCGCCTCTAATGGTGACTATTTTGAAGGGGATAAAATAAATATTGAAGAATAATTAACCGTTTTTGTTTTATTGAGCTATCTCGTTTATATTTGAGCAGAAGGTATATCTAATGAGTATGCGGTAACATCCGATATCAGCGCTTTGAAATTTTTTCGGCTACCGAGTTAATTTGGCTCTATAAATTATTTTCGTGGCTGGCACATGTTGCCTTGAATTGTCTATATATATTCTGGGCCCTTGTTTCTGCTTTTGGTGTTTGTTTTCTACCTTCGGTGCTTCAGTTTTTTCGGTGTGAAATCCTACTTCTCGAATATGTTGCTGCTGATATGCATTGTTCTTAGAAATTGCCAAACGGCCTTATAATCGCATTTTTTTCCAAAAACCAAACATTCTTCCTATCAACAAACATTTCGGACAAATACCTGAAGATGATTTCATCGTATTGTTTTTTTAGGCACATATATGTATATATAAATCAACAGTAGCAGCAGATTGTGATTAACTCAATTACGAATTGAATAAAAAAAAATTGTGCAATAAAAATCTAGACATACATACATTCAAATGTACTACTTTTTATACCTTTCATGTATATGAAATGGAATATAACATTAACTTTGGTGTGAAGTATCTAAGTACCAGAAAAGAAGACATATGTAGACCCATCAAAATGTATACCGAATACCGTCAGAATGATAAGTAGAGTTGATTTAGTCATGTTCCTCAGTCCATCTGCTTGTACGCAAGCTAGTCTTTCAGCTTTTTTGGATATTTCAACTAAACTTGGTACACAGATGCACTGGTAAATTTAAACGATCATTTGTCGGAACTGGCTAGATCTACTATAACATATTTCATATATGAGATTTTGGGTCATAAATCCGTCCAAAAAGCACGATTTTTTCAGGGATGAGGTTGTTTGATGTCGAAAATCCGTCAAAAAAGCCTGATGTTCGGTATTTTAAATAAAAAAAATTGACTGAAATTCATCATCATGTATGACCCCCACACAACCGATTTGATTTAGATTTGAGAATTAATATTTAATCTTAAAATGAACATAAATTTGCTACGATCATGAAAGTTATAAAGACTTTGGCATGGCCGAAAACAGCTATTGGTCCATGTTTTATAATAAACACATTTCACAAAAACACTTGCACCGAATGCTGAAAGCTAAAGAAAGCGTTGTGCAATAAATATCGAGCAGGCTAAACACAAAATTTTTCGCTGTTGAATTAAATAAAATACGCATAAAAATATTTGAAGAATGTGGAAAATCCATCAATGTCCTTGTAATGTAATCGTCGTGCGTTGTTGTTGATCGTTCAATGCAACAACGAGCGAACACATACGTAAAAACACTCATCAGTTGACTCAGCTGTCTTTGAACTGTGTAAGAGGCCAACATGATGGGGAGACAGTCGATCGTGGCGACGAGATAGCAATGGTGTCGGCTGGCGGGCGACAAGGGGCGAAAGATGCGAGTGGCGTTTAAACTTTTTGAGGGTCTTTTATCGCCTATTTAAGAATAGGCGGCATATGCTCATGCATACATATAGTACAAAATGTGCATATACATATACTTTAAAACATGTATATTATGTATTTATTTTTGTTCTTTACACATTCGCCACACGCTTTTTATTTTTTCTTTAGCCGTTCATTTCACATCTGTGTACACTTTCGCATTTTTTCTATTTTATTCGAAATTATTTTACTCTTTTTATCTGCTTAACGCTCAAAGTACAATGTCAAGTTGAATATTAAATAAATGCTTCATTGCAATATTAAATTAATAAATTATTTTTGTAAATTCATATAAATTTATGATTAGTCCGCCGCTTTTTCTCTTGGGCTATTTTGGCTGCTTTTGTTGTTGTTATTTGGAATTAAATAAAAATTTGATTTTCATAAAAATAAACTAAAAATAATTGACTTGCTAGTTTGTTTGTACATTTACGCCCACCTTCATTTCACACTCAACACATTTTATTCGCTTGTATTTTCATCTTCAACACTTTTACTTTTCATAAGTGTGCTTGCTTTGCTTGTTGCCTTTGTTGTTGTTATTATTATTATTTATATATCTGAGGCTAAACATAGCATTTCGTCGATGATGAGCTTGTCGATGCTAACATCTCTCTTTTGCGAAAGCAATATAAACGCCAACGACAAATTCATTTAGTTCCCCTCCCGCCCATCTCCACAATGCGTCGGCTGTTGGCTGAGTATTGCGGGAAAAAACAACGACAATTCATTTTAAATTCTATTGAAAAATCAAACGGATTTCGTCGTAAAGACAAAGTGACCAATCTGCGCATTTTTTTGGCAACGTGTCACAAATGTGTTTCCGCCGAGCCGAGTCGTCATGAGCGCGTCGCCAATCGTCAATGAAAGGCGTGAGTAGCGTAGTAGTTGTGTGAGCAGAGAAAGCGAAGTGTAAAACATTCATCATCCGCCATGGTGTCCCTCACTGTCAATTTGCAGCCATTTGTTGTGGTTGTGCCCGGTCGGTGAAGCGTGCGTCTATACATATGTACGTGTATGTATGAATTGTGTAAATATGTATGTCTGTTCGGTTATATGCTTGACATTGTAAAATATGCATGTATATTAGTGAATTTTTATTGCGCTTAGGTCCGCTACATACATACAAACATGTATTATACAAGATCGTATACTCGTAACATGTATGTAGGCATAATGATCGCCGGCGACACTTCACTGACTCTTAAAGACCTTGTACAGCCATTAAGACCTCAACGGGGTGT
>JAWMAG010000012.1:23442500-23532500 GCA_037013455.1 Ceratitis rosa
TGCTGGTGTCCATCTTTGACGAGCGCTCACAACGCACTGAGTCGAATCAATCGAAAAACTGTCAAAGATAAACTTTTAGCCCGAATAAACACGTTTTTAGCGCCGTATAGAATGACATGATGCGACATATAATACTAGTACTATAGACAATAACACCATCTCTTAGATAAAAACCGAACGAAATTTTTACTTTACCTAATATATAAATATATTCTCTTTTTTACACTCTCAACACTCACGCTGGGAACACCACAGCCTCATGTATGCAAAGGAAATGGTATTTAACATTAACTATGGTATGAAGTATATAAGTCCCAGAAAAAGAAGAATGAGACCGATCAAACTATATAACGATCGGATCAGTACAGCGAACTAAGTTGATTTAACGATGACTGTATGTCCATCTATCTGTGTGTCCGTCTTAATTCTGAAATGCAATACAATAAATTTGATATGTTCATGAAAGATCAGATTTCGTTCGGTATGACCGAAGACAATTCGAAGATAATGTAAATACTTCTTGAAGTGAGAACTAACGTAAAAAAGGTCCCTTTTTCATTCCTTAGCTACGAAGTCGAATCGGCCAATTGCTGATACTCAACTTAAAAATTAATAAATAGAGCAAAGTTCCAATATATACATACGTTCGGTAAAAAATGCTTTCTCTTTATCTTCAAATTAATGTGGAAGCGTAAGTAATGCTCTTTCAGTTAAAGAAACACCTTTATCTTTATAACCGATTAATCATATTCCTTGCCATAAGTTTCCTAGCTGACTGCGACATCTTAAACTTCTTGGAAGGTGCTGTGTCCTCTTTATACCACTGTATGGAGTGTTTTTTGACTCAGGTTAAACCGAAGTTTCCTCTATGGTAAGAATTCGACTCAATACACCATCCTTCTCTTCCTTACAGAGGTTTAAAAAGGTGCGTGAACATTAAGCGCTATTGCTTTTGCTAAGGCATGAGCATTCTTGGCACATATCTTGCGCTGACTCTATGACTAAGATCGTGCAGGGTTTTCAAAATAGTTGTGTGTTATACTCCACTCATTTCTGCAAGTAGTATTTTTAGTATCGTCGAGGAAAGTTTTTTTTCAACTTTTTGGATAAGTTCTGGCACCTCGATGCTCATGCCCGGCCTCAGGTCGTCTTCAAGGGATTCACTTCCTCGTTTAAGTAAACTGTGCGTAAACTTGTATATCATGGTTTTTCCCTAGCAAGAGTCATCGAAAACCATTCATCAACTGATTTTCTTTGCTTGGTAGGGAACTTTTTAACGGCACGATGTTCGATTTTTTACTTCCGATTATGTTGCTAGGTTGGCGATAGCTCATAGACAAATTGTCTAATAACAATGAAACTTAGTATTTATACTAATAATGAGTTACTGAACACATAACGATCGCAATAAGCCAAATCTCACCCCCTATTCTGTGGGTTTATTTCCTTTTCTATTGACCTTTTTGCAAGTCCACATTCCATTTGCCACAAAAACAATCCTTTAGCTAAGATTTTAGCATTTGAACACCTCTCTAAATCATTTCTTCACTTAACTCAAAAATCAATGTTCGATTCGAGAAGTATTTAAAGCAAGTGTCCGGCTGATAGATTATTTATGTAACTTAGATTACTGCCCGTCACCGTGGTATTCGCATTATCGTCGTGGCACGGATAGACTTCAACAATACTAAAAATTAGTGTACGATGAGTCATAAGACTTTCGCCAACGGATTTTCCACACATTTCGTAAATAGGAAACGTAGATTTATTTTTAAATTGAAAAAAATTTATTTAAATTAGATATCCATCCATATTTGTAGAATATATTTTAGCACATTTCAACAGCTGTTACCTGTAAAATGAAGTATCCATATGCCAATATTGTTTTTTTTTTCATTACTACACCCGCTAAAATTAACTCAATTGTTTGTTTTTGTGTTTTCTTTTTTAAATTCAAGGGGATGTTTTGTTTAATTTTCGTAATTTGATGTGCGAAAAGTGGCGTTCTTTGAGTATCTGCCACCTGGCGTTCTCATTAAAAGTCAAGCGTCTCAACAAAATTTCTGTATAATTGTTCTTTTTTTATTTTTCATTTTTAAAGATTTTACAAAATGTTTTTAACAATTTGCATTTGCCAGCATTTGAACTGAACTGAATTGAACCGAATTGAACCAAAAGAGTATACAGTTCATCGACAAATGTTTGATTTCAATTGTAAATATTGACCATGAACTGATGATTAATGGGAATGATTTTCGGTGAAGACGCATTGCGTACGCCAAATTCGAAGAAGTAGAATTTTTATTGTTTATTTGTATAGATAATATTGTGACTTTCCCGCTTGTGTTTGTATTTACATGGACTTAACGCTTTTTCTTATTTTCTTCCAGCATTTTGGGTCCGCCTGCCTTGAAGCATGCTGCCGAGTCGAAGGATGGACTCATACGCAATGCGCGTCCCGTTTACAATTATTCAATGCGCGGCGTGGTGACGTGTTTTACCGGCATACGCAAGAAGGATGAGTTGGTGAGTGTAATGATTTTGTTGTTTTGTTAGCTCATTCATTGATAATTTTGTATACAAAAATTAAATTTTAAACTCATTTCTTGCAACTTTCCATAGACGCGACTCGTCAATCTGATACATTCGATGGGTGGTTGCATACGCAAAGACATGAATTCCAAGATCACACATTTAATTTGCAGTCATAGTGGCGGTGATAAGTATCAGTGAGTTGTCGTTGTTGTTATTATTATCTTGATTTAGCTTGATTTTTGTGCACATAAAATTTTAAACTTTTTATTATTATTGTTTAAATTGTTTTAATACTTTCATCTTATTGTTGTTATATTTTAATTCTCTAGATACGCAAAAACATTTCGCTTGACCGTCGTACGACCGGCCTGGGTTTATGCCGCTTGGGAGCGACGCGATGAGCTGCAATTTCGTGCAACGACCGATGATTTTTCGCGTGAGCATAAACTGAAAGCATTTGAAGGTCAGAAAATTTGTTTCTTCGGCTTTCCCACCGATGAGCATCAGCATATGGTGGATGTGTTGCTTAGTAATGGGGGCGTGCCGGCTGAGTTGGATGATCCCGAGTGTTCACATGTCGTGAGTTTTATTGAGCTTTGTTTTTTCATTTAACAAACAACACTTGTAGTTTTATTGTTAGCATGTTGTTTTTGTTATTAACGTGTGCTATGTTATGTACGTGTATGCTTTTAGGTGAGTGTGTGTAAATAGTTGTCACTAATTGTTTGTTACTTTTCCACTATTTGCAACTTAAACAATTGAATCCAGCGGAAAAGAAAGAAAAAATAATTTAAGTCAGTGCGGTGGGTAGCGAAAACAATCACTTATTATAATTCGTGTGAAGATATTTATGAAAACAAAATAATTAGGTGCAACTTAGTAGTAAAAAAAAAAAACAAATAAAAAAATAATGATAAAATAAAGACAAATAGAAAAATAATGATAAAATGAAGACAAATAGAAAAATAACAATAAAAAAAAAAACAAATAAAAAAATAGTAATAAAAAAACAAATAAAAAATAGTAATAAAAAAAAAAAAACAAATAAAAAAAAATAAAAAACAAATAAAAAAATAATAATAAAAAAACAAATAGAAAAATAATAATAAAAAAAACAAAGAGAAAAAACATAAAAAAACAAATAGAAAAGAAAAATAAAAATATAATAGAAAAAATAAATAAAAATATAATAAAAAAAAAATAAAATAAAAATATAATAGAAAAAATAATAATTAAAACAAAATAATAAAAAAACAGTAATTAAAACAAAACAATAAAAAAATAATAATTAAAACAAAATAATAATTAAAACAAAATAATAATTAAAACAAAATATTAATTAAAACAAAATAATAATTAAAACAAAATAATAATTAAAACAAAATAATAATTAAAACAAAATAATAATTAAAACAAAATAATAATTAAAACAAAATAATAATTAAAACAAAATAATAAAAAAATAATAATTAAAACAAAATAATAATTAAAACAAAATAATAAAAAAATAATAATTAAAATCAAAATAATAAAAAATTAATAATAAAAAAATAGACAAAAAAATAATAAAAAAATAGAAAAAAAATAATAAAAAAATAGAAAAAAAATAATAAAAAAATAGAAAAAAATAATAAAAAAAATAGAAAAAAAATAATACAAAAAAAAAATAGAAAAAAAAAATAATAAAAAATAGAACAAAAATAAAATAAAAATAAAAAAAATAAAAAAAAAATAAACATAAAAAAATAAAAATAAAAATAAAAAATAAAAATAAAAAAAAATAAAAAAGATAAAAATAAAAAAGAAAAAATTAAAAAGAAAAAATAAAAAAAAAAAGTTTTTAAAAATAATAAAAAAAAATTAAAAAAATACAAAAATAAAAAAATATAATAAAAAAGTAATAAAAAATAAGATTAAAAAAGAATTAATAAAGGAGAAATAGTGAAAAAAAAATTATAACAAAAAGATTATAACAAACATATAATAAAAAATAATAATAAAAAATTATAATAAAAATTAATAATAAAAAATAATAATAAAAAATAATAATAAAAAATAATAATAAAAAATAATAATAAAAAATAATAATAAAAAATAATAATAAAAAAATAATAATAAAAAATAATAATAAAAAAATAATAATAAAAAAATAATAGTAAAAAAATAATAATAAAAAACTAATAATAAAAAAATAAGAAAGAAAGAAAAAAATAATAAATGCGAAGCAAAATTTTATTGAAATGAAATTGGATTGAGACATTTGTTGGTGTAACAACATAATTGACTCTTTAGGTAAACACAAATCCGTTTCAATTAGGTTACTTACATATGTATATTGGATAATAAAAAAGTCTCCTCCGCGGTTGGTTTTTTTTTTTGTATATTTTTTCACAAATTTTTCGTTATTGAACATTTTATTTAATCAAATAAATATCGGCCATTATTATCTATCACCTTTTTAATTTTTCGGTTAGCTTCCTAATTCTAACAGTGTAAGAACTTCTGTGGTCCACCTTTTGTATCAATAAATTCAGAACGCTTTTTTCAAAGAGCTTGTTGTAAGTTTGCTAATTGTTGACAAACTCAGAATTGATCGTTTTGCCAGGTTGCAGCAGCTCATAATGGACAATTACCTACCAATCCCACCATACACTGAGCATCACCTTGTGTGCCGTCAATTCAGGCTTTGATATCTTTTTTTTATTTGTATATTCTCGTATCGAAGGCATATTTCATCACCCGTGATGAGTCGTTTTAGAAATGGCATTTCATTGATGGCAATTGGGTAAAATTTTTTTGCGTTAATTCATGTGGCGCCCAAACATCGAAATTTTTTAAGTAGCCAGCCTTTTTTAAATTATTCAAAAGTTTCACGTGAGTAATTGATGCTTCCGCTATCTTCTGACCGCTTATGTGCAGGTTTAGCTCCATTAGTTGCAGCATTTCATTGGCTTTTTGAGTAACTGGCGAGGACCAGTACGATGTGTATCTTTGGCATCAAAGTTTTCCAAACGGCATCGAATAAACTATTTCTGGGTTCACTTACAGCATACATAGCTTCTAAAAAATTGCTTGAAATATCAGGTTTGAAACAAGTGTTGGCTATTACCCTAAATAACAGTATCAAAACCTTCAACTGACCAAAACCGCGGAGACTTTTTTAACTATATCTACATACTTCATTCGAATTCTATTGTGTTGCTTTTATAAAAAAGGATTTTGTAATAGTGCTGAAAGTTCTTATCACTCGTAGTTAGCTCATTTGTAGAATAATTTTCATTCATATTCATAAATTTGTAAATTTACAGGTCATGCCTAATACTGGTGGCTATTTTCTCGAAACAATGACTAACACTTGCAATTCACCTAAACCTCAACCCGTAACTAACCCACTCCTTAATCCCAAACCATCAACTCCAGAATTTCGTACCAAAACTAATGCCACTAACAAAAAAGACGTCACGGAAGTAAATAGTGAGGTATCAGAGGCAATTAATACACAAAATAAGACTGAAGAAAAGACTGCAAATGAAACTGAGGCTGAAGTGGCGACGACTGCAAGTACCGCTGTTCAAATGGATGTGGATAATAAGGAATTGGATGCTGAGAAAATGACTGATGCGAATGAGAAATACAACAAGCTCGATGAACCTGGCCAGCAAGTCGACAATTATGAAGATATTGAAGATGATAAAGACGACGATGATGGCGATTACTTTGATGAACGTTTGGTGGTTGATTATGATCGAAATATGGCGCTGCAAAATGGCTCGCCACTACCTGAAGGCGTTGATATAGATATAGATCCGGATGATGTTGTTGTAAGCGTAACGCAGCATGTTGACAGCACGCCACAAAAACAGACACACTTAACACTACAGATACCCAAATTCGATATTAATGCAAATACGAGTGGTGAAGAAGCACAGAGTGAAAGTGTCAAGCCGTTAACAACAGACGAGATCAATGAAAATGCCAGCACACCAATAAAAACAACAAATCTTAACGAACATAATGAAAGCAGCACTGATGGCATGGTACTCACTAAAGAATTGGCCAATGATTTTCATAATCCAAACAACATTTCACCAATATTAAATATAGCACCAGAGATCGACGATATGGCAGAGCATATACGAGCTGCGCCAACTCTACAAATACCTAATGTAGATGTAATTGAAACTGCGCCACCAGCACCAATGGAAACAGATGCAGATCCAGTCGATTTGAATGCCGATGATGACGATGTCGTCGCGGAGGATTTTGGCGATTTAAATGATTTGAAGCGTAAACGCGAGAGTTTCGACAGCATTTCACTTATGTCCGTAGAATCTTTTGCCCTACCGAACAGCACAAAAAAACCGAAACTTCTGCGCACCGGTTCCATAACACGTTCCATACGTAGATCGATGAGTTTTGTTGCTGTACGCACACCCATTTCGAAAATGTTACGTCCACGACGCAGCTCAGTGGCGTTGGATGGCGCACCAAATGATGAAGATGGTTGTACTGCAGACGATTCATTCTGTTCGATTGCCTCCATAGAGTCAACATTCAATGAATCGATACGTAAACCGGTTAAAGAGAAATTTCGTAGTTTAAGAAATCGCATCACACGCAGCAGCAGTAAAAAGGATAAACATAATACACAATCCACAACACCTGAAAAAGATGAGGCAAAATGTGAACGTGAATTGCCAAGTAGTGGTTTTAAAACACCAAAAGCGCCAGCAAAATTTTTGAGCGCCGCAGCAAGAGCAATTGGCACGCCCAAATCGCTGACAAAACATGCGCTGCTCTCAGCGCCGACACCATCGCCGTCGTCAACAGTAGCGCACAAACATATTGAGGTCAGTGCTGTTGCATCCCCTTACATACAGTCTGCTATCACTTCAAAGCCTCGTTCCTCCTCATCGCCTACACCTACAAAGCAATTGCAAGTTGAAGCAGTAGTAATGCTGCAACAGAATGTACAATCACCAGCTGCTTGCGTTGCACATAATCAGCCTGTGTCGAAACAGGAAACGGCGGCTTGTAAACGCGATCATTTGCAAAACGATGTTCTTGGACCCTCAACAATGGTACATTCAAAGCATTTTCTGCCATTTACATTATTTTTGCATATTTTCATTTGCAAAAGAACAAGAAATGGAAAAATTGCATACAAAACACATGAGAGGAAGCGAAAATAATTAGAGGATTTCAGTATTTGATGAAAATTTTTAAGCGAAAGCGCATTTATTTTGTTCATTATATCTAAAAAAAAAGTCTATGTTAATGGTTAATAATAATTTGCAACGCATTTTTAACATTTTGTAGTATTTTTTTTGAGGTTATGTTTAGTTTTTGTCTTCTGTCGTCGAATTGTTTTTTCGCTAGCACTGTTGTTTAAGTGTGTAAATTGTTGTTTATTTTTTAGTATGGTTTAGTATATGTGATGTTGGGTAATTAAAAAAAAAAATCGTATGATTAACGTGGCAGCACAATAAAATATTTTCAAAAAGCCAATTTTAAATTCATTTATATTTTCATTAAGTGTAACATTTTTCCAAAAATCTTTTAATTTCAGCGAAAAATGTTAAAAATGCTAAGCAAATTATATTTATAAACATCTCTTTCAAATTTTATTGTGTACAGACGCTTTTTTTTGTAAAATTAAATGCACTCTACCTCTGGTGATCCTCACTCTTGCTACTCTTTCTCTAACTGAAATTTGTGTTGTATGTTTTTTCTTATTCTTGTTCTAAATGCACTGCTTTTGCCTTCTTTCACCTTATGAACCTGGAAGAAACTCTTCATTTTTTTCATAAATTTGCCATACAGTTATGTATACATAACATTTTTGTCTAACTGTAAATTCTTATAAATTACATAAATATGTGGCTAGTAATTTCCACTTAACAATTGAACGTTTTGAAAATAATTTATTGTGCTGCCAAAATAATTTTAATATTTTTTTTTGATTTTTATAAATATACTTTAATCTATATTTTTAGTAACTCGTAGCTGCTGCGTTGATTCATTTTAAATCATCATATCGTTAAAAGTATTCACTCATGCCATTCCCATTATATTTGTGCTTACTTGCACATCATAAATGTCTAATTAATTGCTGGATTTGTTATTGTGCAAATTGTTTTGTATTTTCGTAGGCCATCCAATGCTTATTTATTTGCACGCTAACTGGAAAATTTCGGCTTGCAAATTCACAGTTCATGTCAATTTTGATCATTTTGAATTTGAATTAAACAAACAGGGTGCCTCCTCGATATAGTTTACATGTTAAAGAAATTGACTTACACTTAAGTAAACAAAAAGAAAACATTAAAGATGTGATTTTCACGCATTCCATATTGCAGAAAACATCCACAAAACAAATTTAATTTACAATGACCCTGTAAAATTTTACATGTTTAATTTAAAAATTCAATTTTAAAATTTTCTTCATATTCATCCATAGTAAGGCAAAAGCATGTGAAAGCATCTTTGTTATTTCAACACTTTTGTAAATTGGAAAATTTTCCATTTGTCAGGCAAAGCTAACTGTAACACGCAAATTGTATATTCCATCGCTTACACATACATGTGTTAAATATTGGAAAAGTCTTACAGTTAGCATGCTTTTGAATACATAGTTTATGCATTTAGATTAAATTTCAGCATTTTTCTTATGTTATTTATTATAGGTTGTCGATGAACACACCACACAATCCAAGCCGGAACCCAAAAATCACCGTACACATATACTCAAGTCCGATTGGTTTTGGTATACCATACAGAATGGCTATGCGGACGAGATGGATTACCTATTTGGCGATGTAAGTTAGCTCCTCTACACTTTATTGTGGTGGATCTCGTATCTCAGTCAAAAAAAAAAATATTAAAAAATATTAAAAAATATTAAAAAATATTAAAAAAATATTAAAAAAGTATTAAAAAAGTATTAAAAAATTATTAAAAACATATTAAAAAAGTATTAAAAAAATATTAAAAAATATTAAAAAAATATTAAAAAATATTAAAAAATATTAAAAAAATATTAAAAAAATATTTAAAAAAAAATTAAAAAAAATATAACCTTATTGTGGTGTATCTGGTATCTCAGTAAAAAAAAATATTAAAAAAGTATTAAAAAATTTAAAAAAAGTATAAAAAAAAAATATTAAAAAAGTATTAAAAAAGTATTAAAAAAAATATTAAAAAAAAATATTAAAAAAATATTAAAAAAAATATTAAAAAAAAAAAAAATAATAAAAAAATATTAAAAAAAATATTTAAAAAAATATTAAAAAAAATATTAAAAAAAATATTAAATATTAAAAAAAATATTAAATATTAAAAAAAATATTAAAAAAATATTAAAAAAATATTAAAAAAATATTAAAAAAATATTAAAAAAATATTAAAAAAAATTAAAAAAATATTAAAAAAAAGTATTAAAAAAATATTAAAAAAAATATTAAGAAAAATATTAAAAAAAAAATATTAAAAAAAATATTAAAAAAAATATTAAAAAAAATATTAAAAAAAATATTAAAAAAAATATTAAAAAAAATATTTAAAAAAATATTAAAAAAAATATTAAAAAGAATATTAAAAAGAATATTTAAAAAAATATTTAAAAATATATTAAAAGAGAAATATTAAAAGAAAAATATTTAAAAAAATATTAAAAAAAAATATTAAAAAGAATATTAAAAAGAATATTTAAAAAAATATTTAAAAATATATTAAAAGAGAAATATTAAAAGAAAAATATTAAAAAAAATATTAAAAAAAAATATTAAAAAAATATAAAAAAAATATTAAAAAATATAAAAAAAATAAAAAAAATAATAAAAAAAAATATATATATAAAAAAATATAAAAATAAAAAAAATATAAAAAAATATAAAAATAAAAAAAAAAATATAAAAAAATATAAAAATAAAAAAAAAATATAAAAAATATAAAAAAAAATATATAAAAAAATTAAAAAACACTTCCCTTCTTCCCCCTCATTTCAGTATTTGGACAGTATTGCGAATACGCCCAATACGGATCGCCGTGATTCACTGCCCATCAGTTTTAATAAGCGAAAACGGAAACGTTTCTCACAGCGCATACAATTCGAGGGTACACCAATTGGTTCGGGTAAACGGCGTTCATCAGTGTCCGATGCCGGTTTACTCTCAGTCTCGGGGTCATTCTTTGATTGCACTACCAGTCCGGATAAGTTAGAGACTGGCAAGTTGCATAATGAGGTGCATATTGAGACGCCGACAGTGTGTGAGACAACGCCGGCGAAAAAGTCGATGCGTTTCAATCACTTTATGGATTTCTTTAGCACCGAGTCCAATTACGTGGGCATATTGGATACGATAGTGAAGGTGTGTGTTATAAAATATATTTGTTATCGAATTTACTTAGAAATAAATAAAAAATAAATATATTAAAAAAAAAATATTTAAGTATCTTGCTTTAATTAGTAATAAAAATAATATATACTTAAAAATTAATACTTTTTCTCCTTCTCCCAGCTCTTTAAGAATCCACTCGAAGAAATCGCCGAAACCAATGATGCTTTACTCAACAAATCTGAAATCAAATCAATTTTCAATAATTTTCTACCCATTCATGAAGTGCATCAAAGTATGCTGGAGAGTTTACGTGCGATACAGAGTAAATGGTCGGAGGATTGTTTAATAGGCGATATAATACTTCAACATCGTGATGAATTAACAAAAGCGTATCCACCTTATGTGAACTTTTTCGAACAGATGAAGGAAACATTACAACAATGTGATAGTCAAAATCCACGCTTCCATGCATTTTTGAAAATCAATCAAACAAAACCCGAATGTGGTCGACAGAGCCTGCAGGATCTTATGATACGTCCCGTACAGAGATTGCCAAGCATTAGTTTGCTGTTGAATGGTGAGTGAAGAGGAATACAACTTATTATAATAGTTTGCATACTGTGAATGTCTAGGAAACGAACTATGTCGACGGGTAAGAACCAGGGGGAAAGGGCGGTTAGATGAGTTGCAAAGAGGTGGTTAGTGTCGTGCGGGGAGTCGAGGCAGCTTGAGCTCTTCGTCTGCAATAGTTGGTGGCTTGACTCCGAGAACGCCATTCACTGGAAGAGAGTTCAGGACGGTGTTGTCGGACTCTCGGTGAATGGCGGTTAATGTCTGTCGGTAAGCCGTCCTGTTTAGTGGTTGTTGTAGGTGGTGCTGAATGCAGTCCTTAAAGTTGAGTACTCCCACATTCGGATGTGCTTAGTCCGATGAGGCGCAATTACCGAATGAGATTTCCACCCGGAATTTCATTAAAAATACTCACTGTCGTGAAGGGTTGGGGCGTAGTTGAGTGCGTTGACAACTCGCTATGGGTCTTAAGGTCTGAACAGAGCTTAAGATGATTCCAACCATTGCACTGGTTGCATCTAACCGAATTGGAGGAATGGGATAGCCGTTTGTGGCATACGTAGCAGAAGTTGACCGTCGGATCAGGGTTGCGTTCGACGCTAGGCATGATGGGAAGGGTTTGGAGCAACCCGGCTGCGAGGTGCTTTTCCGTTGATGCACTTAGACTAGTGTTAAACGACGGGATTAGGTCGCCGAAAGGGTGACAGCCCTTGGCCGGATAAAATCCGGGTCAATTTCGGTGCGTAGAACCTTTGTTTATATATATATCTTACTTTTCTACTATTTTTTTTTTTTAAATTCGTTACTTATTTTCATATTCTATATAAATATGCACATCATGAACGAGAATTTCATTAGAAATACTAAACAATTATACACATTTGCTCTTACAGACATTTTGAAACACACAAACAAGAACAATCCAGATTATGTTAAATTGGAACTGGCACTGAAATCCATCAAGGAGGTGATGATGCATATTAACGAGGATAAGCGGAAGACGGAGTCGCGCATGGCGATATTTGATATCTTCAATGATATTGAGGGTTGCCCGGTAAGCATAATGAGAGTGTACTTTTAATTTAATTGTAATTGTTTCATTAATTCATTAATTTCCCCCCTCTACCCGCTACCCTACAATAGCCACATCTTGTATCCTCCAATCGTAGTTTTATTTCCAAGTGTGAAGTAACAGAATTGTCAGATAATTTGAGTGGTCGTGGCGATTCTCTCATGTTGTATTTATTCTCCGATACAATTGAGGTGTGTAAGAAACGTTCGCGTGCCTTTAATACAGCAAAATCGCCAAGTTCTACAAAATCACACAAACATGTAAAGTTAATATCATTGAATGCGATACGTTTTGTCATCGACATCACCGATAGTCCGCGTGCTTTTGCTTTACTGTGTCGTCAAGACAAGGAGAAATTATATTCATTCACCATTACCGATGATGAAACCGATAAGGTGGTGTATCTGAAATTGTTATGTAAGCAAATGGCGGAAAATGCTTGCCGTACGGACACGGTAAGCGCATTACTGAGTCGCACCTCACTGGAGTTGGAAGTGGATATCAGTGATGTGAATTTGAGTACATTATCGAAGGCGTTTAAGTTGGCGGCGCGTACGCGTCAAAAGGTGAGTGTTATTCGCATTTGTTTTTATGTTTATGCTAATATGTAGCGTGTTATTTGATTTTGTGTTTGTTTCAATTGTTGGCTGTTCTGCATGTAAAATCCACTGCTTTATTTTTTTTATTTTGCTTAATTTATTTAATTTTTTAATTCTTTCATCTTCTATAGTTTTTTATTATTGTTTAATTTAATTTTATTTAAATTAATTTATGTTTTTGATTTAATTTCTTATTTAATTCAATTTCTTTTTTTAATTACTTTTATTTTTGTATTTCATTTAATTTTATTGTCTATATTTTATTTTATTTCAGTTTATTTTATCTTATTTTGTGTTTACGTGTTTTGTTGTCTTAATCTATTTTATTTATTTCATTGTTTGTATTCTATTTTTGTTTTAATTATTTTATTTTTATATTCTTCATTTTCTATCTTTTTTTATTGTTTTACTTTACTTTACTCTATTCTGTTTTGACTTTTACTTTTATTTAACTTCAATTTTTTTGTTTTTCAATTTTTTATTTAATTTCTGTTTTTTCTTATTAATTTTTAATTTAGTTTTTTATTTATTTCATTGTTGTTTGTATTATATATTTTTTAAACTAATTTATTTTTATATTCTTTCATTTTCTATCTTTTTTGTGATTGTTTTACTTTATTTTACACTATTTTGTTTTGACTTTTATTATTATTTATCTTACTTTGTTTGTGTTTTTTAACTTTAAATTTAATTTCTGTTTGTTTTTTATTAATTTTTAATATATTTTTTTATTTTTTTATTAATTTTAATTTAAGTTTGTATATTTTTAATTGTTTGTTTAAATATATTTTATTATAATTTTAAATATTTTTATTAAATTTATTTTCTTTTCTTGTTTACTTTTATTTTATTTTATATAATTTAAATTTATTGTATTGTTTTATTTTATTTCAATTTATTTTATTATATTTTGTGTATTTTACTTATTTTTAATTTTAATTTATTTTATTTGTTTTGCTGTATTGTATGGAGTTTTATTTTATTTTACTGTATTTATTTTGGCTTATTTTAGTTAATTTTATTTTTATTTTATTTTATTTATTTGTTATGGAATTTTATTTTTTTTCTTTTCGTTTCATTTTTCTTTTACTATTTTTTCTATTTGTATTTTATTTTATTTTATTTAATTGAATTTTAATTTTATCTTATTTTGTTTCGGTTGATCTTATTTGCTTTATTATATTTTTTATTTTATTTTATTTTACTATACATAACTTACTATCTACACGTATTTATATATTATGTTTTATATTTTACTATATTTGGATATTTATTTCATTTAATTTTTACTAATTATTTTTATTTAAATTTTTTATATTAGATACATATTTATTTTATATTTTTTTTTTTGCTTTTTAATATTCCGCGTATGCGTTTGTGTTACATATAGCTTTTTGGTTGTTTGTATGTAGTTTGTTTTAATATTGGTTTTCCCTTTCCCCTTTCCCCTCGCTGCCCTGTGTCTGCTTCTAATGAAGAAAATATTTCCTTTGTTCAGGTGGGCCGTGCATTTTCATTTAACAAAACTCCCTCGAAATTAAAGCGAGCTGTTTCGACAATGATGACACCACCTTTTGGCAGCACCAACTCCTTAACGCCCGCCTCACAGTTGGCGCAAATGCGTTTGGCGAGTTGTGCTAATATACACGTAAGGAAATACACACACACACACATATTGTCATGCATTAAAATAAATTGAAATTATATTTTCCCACAGGAAGCGGTTGATGAGGAGGGCAACCGTAGTAGTTCACCTTCAACACAGTCGGAAATTCTGCTGCCACCACTCTCCGTACAACCGATGCGTAAAAATAAGTCTTCAACGCTGGGTGTTGTTGGACGTCTTTAAATACATTTAATGCAACTGTTGAGCGGTAAAAATAAATAGAAATCAATCGAATTTCTGTGTAACAAAAACGCTGCTGCGTTGAAGGAATGTGACGTAACGATAGCCGACATTCGTTGTACGTTACTCTCGGTTGAATGCATCGTCGCTTTAGCATATCCTTAACGCTGCTACTTCGATATACATATACGCCGTATGCGCTCCTGAACACTCGCTCTAACTGCCCTGTGTATGTGTGTGTGGCTGTCACTGTCAGCAGTTTTTAGTAAACTCCAACAGAAACTTATTGTAATGCAAACATTGTTGCAATAGTAACTAAATATGTAACATTGTACACTATCATCAGCTGCTTACATAAGGCGTTACATTAATATTGAATGCCATGTGATGTTTCTTTTGTCATGGGCGGCAACAATATAATAAATGCCCTTTCGAATGTGTGTTTTTTTTTTTAAGAAAACAAAAATTAGAAAACAAAAAAATCTAAAAAACTATCTGGTTAATATGCTCATTTTGGTACTATGACATTGTGTGTGATTTACAAATAACAAAAAAAAAAAAAAAAAAAAACGGACATTAAAATTTAAATTATTTTCTAAGAATTGTGTCACATTTCATATAAGGAATGTGTCGCACATCCGCGTTAAATATACAAATGTATATGTAAATGTAAGATTTTCACCTGAAATTATCTTTAGCTCTTAATGGCTTATGTATGTAATTATCTTTCGTGTTCGACATTGTAAATATATATAAATGTGTATATACGTAAAAGAATATCGTGTTCGATTTTATAATTTTTTTTTTTATTTAAATTTTACGCACAGGAACCCTCCATCAGCTTATTTTAACAACTTACATATAAATACATTAATTATTCTATATACATATATAATTACAATATATACATATATACTATATTATACTGTACTATAATGCGCTACAAGTTAATTGCTAACTTATTCAATTTCTTAAGTTTAAATGTTGTAAAAATATTTACAATTTCGTCGCTCTTTACTTTTGTGTGAGTAAAAAAAAAAAATAATAATAATGTCAATAATGCGAAGAAAAAGGAAAAAAAATCATGTAATACAACGGATCATGAGATTTATCTTAATAATACCATAAACATAAATATTAGTTATAGTGACGTATGTTAATGCATATTGATGAATGAATGAATAATTTCGCTTTACGAGTATGATTCAATATTTGTCTAAGCTTACATTATTTACCCAATACAGAATGATATCTTAAAAGCATAATATATTTTACAATAAACTATAACTATCTATTGTAGTTAAGACAAAAATATCGCACCAATTATTATAAACGATGGGGAATTGCTATCTGTAGGTAAGTAAATGGTGGTTGGAGTTGAAGACACTTAGTGGGAATCGAAGCCACTTACCAGGTGTGTTAGTTGAAATTTTCCGGTTTTTTCGATAAAGAAAACACTTAATTTTCAGAGGAATCTCAAAATTTTTTTATTCAAAGTATTGACCATTGGTTTCTACATATTTCGCCCATCTCTCAGGCAAATTATGGATACCATTCCCAAAAAACTGTTTCTCTTTCGAGGCAAACCATTCGACGAGCCATTTTTCGACTTCTTCAAAATTAGTGAAGCACTGCTCTGCAAGGGAGTGTCCCATCGAAGCGAAAAGGTGATAGTCGGACGGGGCGAGGTCTGGAGAGTACGGCGGGTACGATAATATTTCCCAATTAAGTGTTTTTAATGTGTCTTTCACCAGTTTAGCGGTATGAGACGGCGCGTTGTCATGTTGCAAGATAATTTTGCCATGTCTCCGGGCCCATTCCGACCGTTTTTCGATCAACGCATGATTCAAATTGATCATTTGTTGTCGGTAGCGATCCGTGTTCGCCGTTTCACCAGGTTTTAACAACTCGTAGTACACAACACCACACTGGTCCCACCAAACAAAGAGCATTGCCTTACGGCCAAAGCTATTTGGCTTCGGGTTCTCAAAATAAATCCATTTTTCGTCCCCCGTGACAACTCGATTTCCTTCGAATCGTTGAAGCAACATTTCACAAACGGTTTTTCTATTTTCCATTTGTCTTTCGTTCAGCTGGTGTGGCACCCATTTTCCATACTTCTGGATCTTTCCCATAGCTTTTAAATGTTGGCACTCACATGTAGTGTTTCTGTCATTTTTTGTTGCGATTGGGTTGGATCAACATCCAATAACGCCTGCAATTCCTCGTCTTCGAACTTTTTCGCTGCACCAGGATGTTCATTATCTGTCAAATCGAAATCTCCACTTTTAAATTGACGAAACCATGTCTCACATGTTCTAATCACTGGAGCATGTTCACCATAAGTTTCTACCAGCAACCGGTGAGCTTCAGCTGCTTTTTTCTTTTGATGAAATAAGAAACGCAACGAATGCCGCAAATGCGATTTACTTGGAACGAAACTCGACATATTCACTGAGGTAAACAAATATGACGCTATTATTTTGGCGGAATGTGACTTGCGTATTTTTGTAGGTTAATGTCAAAAGAAAAAAATTACATACATGCCAAATCATAGAAATTTATACATATTGCTAGCGACATCTACTAGTAAAACCGGCAACCTTCAACAAACACGCCTGGTACATGGTTAGAAATATCATCAAAGTCATCATCAAATATCATCTAAGTTTCACTGTTCCTTACTGGCCTAGACACCGCTGTAGCCATGGCAAGTTAACAACAGCGTGCCGTTCATTCCTTCCCTTCGCTGTTTGGCACCAGCTGGAAATATCAAGTACAGCCAGGTCCTTCTCCATTTGATCTTTCTAACGAAGTGAAGATCTTACTCTTCCTCTGCTTCCATCGGCGGGTATTATATCGAAAACTTTCAAATATAGATTATTGTTATCCTTCCCGACCCCATGACCCAACCAGCGTAGCTGCAGTCTATTCGATCGCTGAACTACGTGGGGATTAACAAAAGTTCGGTAAGTTGACCAGAAAAAAAATCTTTTTGTATTTATTCGTAATCTTTGTCCTTTTTTAACTTCTCTACATAATCGCTATTGATTTCAATTCATTTCTTAAGCCTTTAAATGCACTTCTGAAAACAGTCTTCAAATTCTTGCTTTTTAAGCTTATCTCAAGTTCAGCATTAACTCGCGTTAATTATCTCCTCGTTGCTATTGAAGACCTTTTCTTTTAAATTTTTTTTTAATTTTTGGAAATAACCAGAAATCACTAGGTGCTATATCCGGAGAATATGATGTTGGACGTATATTTTCGATCCCAGAGATCGCAATTAGCATCTGACCCTTTTCCAGTGGAATAGCAGCTACGATTTTAGATCGGGTGAAGTAAATTGACATCATTACTTTTGCTGCTGATTTTTGTTGCTAAGATTTTACGGGTGGGTTCGCTCCGCTCGCGTTCGCTCGCACTAGAGCTACAGTGACGTCATCAGTGGAAGATTCTGGAATCTTCGGAAACACTTAGAAAAAGTCTTTAAAGACGGCGCAATCGTTCCATATGCAATTTGGCATTCACTGAATATTTGTATTGGCTGTAAATTACGTCGAAACCCTAATAGAAGAGGTGGTGGAATTTGTTCAGACCTATCCTCAGCTATCTTGCGTTTTCTCGTCTCCATTTTAGCCGATCGTTCTCAAAGTTGAAAGGAAGACTAAGAAAGTAAATACAAAGTATTAGTATTTTTAGATTTACCAAAAAAAAATTGGAAGTCTCCAACTGACCGAACTTTTGTTAGAGCTTACGCAGAGGACCATCAATTTACGCAAAACCTTTCTCTCAGGAAGTCCTAAAGCCGACTGATCAAATGTTTTCATCGTCCAATATAGCAGGACGGTAATGATGAACGATTTGTCTTTATTCGTCGAGAGAGGACATTAACACTTGGTGGCAAGTGTGATTCTGCGTTGAATTTCAAGCCGGACATTGTTGTTGGTGTTGGTACTAGTGCCAAGATAGACGAAGTTATCTACGACTTCGAAGTTGCGGCACTGTCAACTGTACCTTGAGAGCCGAGTCACGACTGTAAATATTGCTTGTTTGATAATAGGACATTTCGTCTTGTCCTCATTCACTGCCTGATCCATGTCCTCCACTTCTTTAACCAGTCTGGAGAAATCAGAACTCACGGCACGGTTGTTGAGCGCAAAGATCATCGGCGTACGCCACCAATTGTACGCTCTGGCAGAATATTGCACCCTCTTTATTTAGGTCTGCAGCTCGTATTATTTTCTCCAGCAATAAGTTAAAGAAATCACACAATAAGGAATCACCTTGACTGAAACTTCGTTTGGTATCGAACGGCTCGGAGCATTAGTCAGTAGATCACCTTTCTCCTGTGTTCTATAAGAGTTTGCTCCGGTCTTGCCGCACCTTTTTCTAGAACTTTCGAGCATTACCAGCTTCTCAATCCCTTTATACTCATGCATAACTCCCTCCATTAACTCAGAATACTCTAGAAATGAATCGCCAGATCAACTCTTTAGGTCATACATGAGTATGATCTGGGCTTGAAACATACTTTTTTATGTAATTTTCGAACACTTACCCTGCCTTTTTTCTTCTATGCGGGGCTACAATCCTCTTTCCACTAGCTTCTTTCAAGCCTTGTTTGTTAAAGCGCGTAGGGTCTGGACGTGGTTTTATCACCTTTCCATTAGATGCTAGTGGTCAAAGCTTGCTGATGAAGATGATAGAAGCAACAGTCATCCTTATAGATTACGCAGACGACAGTCCCTGCCGAGTGGCGACCGCAATTAGAAAATTTAGCTTAATTTTTTATATATTTTCTATAACTTTTTGGATGTTACGCAATGCTAACCACTCGCATACTGCGGCCGCCGACTTCACATAAACCTACAAAAACTTCTTATAATCAATTGATTACTTTGTTGGCTGTAGTATGGCATGTAGGCTATCTTGGGAGAACCAAAGGTCGTCCACATCAACATTCACCAATTTAGGCACGAAAAAGTCATTAATCATAGCTCTAAAGTGTACCCCATTCACTGTAACATTATGACCTGCTTCATTTTTGAGGAAATATTAACTTACCCATTGAATTAAAAGTGAGCTTCATCGTTGAACAGAATTGTCTTATGCGACTCGGGATCGGTCGGCGTCTCGTTTTAGGCCCATTCACCGAAAGTGCGACGCGCTTGATATTCGTTTGGCTTCAATTCTTGTACGATTTGGATTTTGTATGCCTGCAAATCGGGATACTTCCGAAAAATCTTCTATAAAGTGGATAGGAACAGTTCCAATTGTTTTGCGCTATGGCGGATGAATTCATTCAGGTCTTCCTCGGTACTCTGCTCCAAAGCAGAAATACAGTCTTGGGTGCGGTGTCTTTGAGGATATGTATTATCCATTAGAGTAAACGTGGAGTGAATTCGATCCATGGTTGTTTGAATTATCGACACTGCTGGGCGATTATGTCGATGTAGTATTGGACATAGCTAGCAATGCTTTGTGCGACTGAACTTTTTTTTTAATAATTTGCACGATTTGTAAACGTTGCTCCGAAGTAAGACTTTTCATTATGAAAAGGCAAACCGAATTGGGTATAAATCAAGTAACAGCTGTCGAAAAGACCAACGCCGCAAAAAATATTGCCTCACTGAAAATAAGACGTCTAAATAAACAAATGCGAGAAGCAAAAAGTTCAACCTAACCTAACCTAACCTAACCTAACCTAACCTCAATCCTTAGTATCCCCACATTCGTATAAAAGACAAACTCGAGGCTCTTGTACGATCTAATGGGGCCAAGTGGCGTTTTATTTAAACTTTAATAATATCTTAGCATTGAATAGAAGTTTCTTATTTAAGTTAATGTGTAACGTATACATATATGTATGTGTGTTTAACAAATTAAATGCATTTACGGTTTTGTGCGACGGAAAATGGATACATACATATATTCGGAGAATGGGTTTCTTAATATTTAAATGGGTTTTCTTCGCTAAAATTAAAATTTAAAACATTAATAACAGTACTAAATATATACATATATATATATATGCACATATACATGTATATTTATATAATATATATATGTATATATATATATGTATGTAAGTATACTCGTATAAAATGTTGAAGGGACTTAAAATGTAGATTAAAAATATTATTAAAAAAAATTTTCTGAATCGCTTGAAATATATATGTATGTATGTATGTATGCATGTATAATGTATGTAGATTTGTTTCGATTTCTTTACTAGAAGAAACATTTAAACTAAATTAAATGCACTAAGTATTGTAGAATTAAGGCGAAATGCATTGAGGAGCTGATGTGAGCTGTTATGCCTGCATGTATGTATGTATCTACACCCAAAGTACGGCGGCCGCTTCCTCATTGGAGAGTGTCGAGAAGCGTTGGTATTTCGTATCGGCATTGCGATAACTGGTTTTCGTTGTTGTTGTTGTTGTATCCCAACGATGCTGCATATCATGTGTGGGCTGCAGTGGCACACCCAACACATTGCTGGGATGATTAGCCTTCAAGGTCGAATTACGACTATCGCCGCTACCGCATTCGTTGGCATCTACATCACACGCCGTCGCAGCGGCGGAAGCACTACCGTTAACTCTACCCAAATTCGCTGCATCCAATTTGATGCTCGCCAACGACAAACGATTCGGTGTTATGGAGCCATTCGATATCATTGTGGAGCAAAGCGGTACGCCAATATCATGAAAAGAACTGATCGAACTGAAACCACTTTCATCCTCCGTGGCCGAGCTGTGCGGCTGCTGATGTGGCAGCTGATGTGGCAGCTGATGCTGGGTCTGGTGCTGATGCTGATGCTGATGCTGTTTGAATGGCGTTAGTGCAATCTGATGATTGAAGGGACGATGTAGCGTAACATCATCGTCCGTCTCCACCTTGCTAGAGGATGTGGATGCGGCGGATGACGAGGAGGTGGACACCACAGACGAATTGGAGGCGGTGGAATGTACGGAACTATCAGTGGAGCTGCGCAGCGATAAGCGTGAGTCGCGTATATTGTTGGCGCGCAGGAAGAGCATGTCGGGCGACGCCGTGGCCGAGGCCGAGGCGGATGCGGAGGCAAGTGTGTTGGCGATTGGTGTGCTACGTAAGTTGTTGCCATTGTCCGTGATGGCGTTGGCGCGTATAGGCGTGATGAGTTTTGGTATAATGGTTGGTAATGTTGGCGTTTTAGGTATTTTACCCACACTGCTGCTACTGCATGCCGGTGAGGCGTTACGATGCAGACGCAAATCCGGTTGGCGTGTGGACGTCGTTAATAGATTTTGTATGGTACGCGAAAGGCGGAAAGCTTCCTGGTTTAATTTCTCCTCAACATCATCCGAAGCGGCTTGAGCCTTAGCTTCAGCGTACTTCTTAGGTGAACGGCGCCTGTGCGTGTGTGTGTGTGTGGAGGAGAGAAAGAGAAAAGAAAATGTGTTAATATGTAAAGTGGGCGTGTGTGCGGGGCTCAGTTAATCACATACCAAGTAAAGTCCTTGAATGTGGTGTACGAACTGTTGCTGCTGTTGTTGTTTGGGGGCGAACTAATGGCATCGTAACTACGTTTATCTGCAGTCGACGCTGCCAGTGTGCTGTGCCTCGAATTAGCGCTGTTGCCTGTCTTCCCATTGCCATTTGGCGCGCTCGTTTGCTTCAGGTCTACGATCAGGTTGCTGCTGCTACGTGTACGCAAACACGAAGACGAGACTGAAGTTGATTTATCGCCAAAAGTGCTGCTGGCATTTTGTTCGTGACCTTCGCCGCCAGTACTGGTGCCATCGTATACTTGGTAGAGACTTTTCGAACGGGATATTTGCTGTTGTTGTTGTAATTGTCGCTGTTGCTGCTTTTGTGTTTGATAACGATCAAGGAAGCGTGCGATCTCTTCGATGACAGCGCGGTACATTTCATTGCTGGTCTCCAACTGCGAATGAGATAAGTTACGAGATGTGCATACATAAATATTTGTAAAGGCAAGTTTGTTAACTTTATATAGCAATAATTATAGTTTATAAGTGATGCGCTATAAAATTTACGGCAATAACTGAGCTGATGACTAAAATACTGACTCTTAAGTCATCCTGAACTTATGCGAATAAGGAAAGGCTGAACAATTGCAAAGGATAATCATTAAGAAAGTCATTTGCTTACCAACAAAGTAATGCTTAAGATAAAAGTCGATGGATTTCCAAGATTAACAAAAGCTTATGAACCCAAGTATTTTCATCTCATTCCCTCAATGACTGGGCAACGAAGATTAAAGTGCAGATATGAGTTTACCAGCTCATCACTCAGTGATGACTGACAGGAGAGAGAAGGCCGGATCTTCAGACTTCCACATTTTTACTAAAAAAAATTATTCATCAACATTAAACGACCTACCTGAGCAATGTTTAAGAGTCGAGCGATCTTAAGGCTGATAAATCGCTCTTTCCTGCAGGATTACTGACAGGCTTAGACTGAATCTCTTTTGCAGGACGCTGCCTATTTATTTTATTTTTTATATAGAAAGAATGGTCAGTCCACCGTTTGCTTTTTGAGCTTTGACATCTTGAATAAAATTCCCGGTATATCAGATGTTGAGTACCAGGTATGTATTTGACGAATTGGTTATAAGATTCTTCTCTCAGATTTATATTTTTTGTCAACCCTATGCTTTCTGACGTTTTCTTAATGTGTCATATCCACTTGTAATTTTCTAAAAATCAAATTTTTTTTAATTCTTCGAATGAACATGTATTTGAGAATATTTTACGAAAATCTGAAGTTGATCCGACAAAAAGTCTAGGAGATATGATCGTATCACTAAGGACGTCTCATGGCGTTTGAAAATAGGCAAAGTGAGTAGTTTAACTTAGTATAAATGGTTCACAAAACTTTAAATGCATTTTTCTCGAACCGTTGTTTTTAGAGTTGGTGAGGAATATTTCTCTGAAACGGCTGAACCAATCGGCTTAAAATTTTCACACGACCTTCTAAGACATACAGGGTCCGCCATCTAACATTTTTGTTTGAACTAGTGGTTATTTTGAGTGTGGTAACACTGATGTTACATCTGATTTGACAGAAAGTTAGTTTTATGCTTCCGCTGAACGAAAATGGTTGTGTATACGATTGAGGAATGGGCAGATGAGCGCCTGGCCGAAGACCCGGAATTTTACCAAAAAATCATCTTTTCCGACGAAGCTCATTTCCATCTTGGTGGCTACGTCAATAAACAAAATTGTCGTATTTGGGGGACGGAAAACCCGCACGTGATCGAAGAGTAGCCAATGCATCCTCAGAGATCCTGGTGCGGATTTTGGGCCGGCGGCATCATTGGCCCATTTTTCTTCGCAAATGCGGCAGGAGCCGCCGTTACGGTCAATAGCGAACGCTACCGCGCCATGTTAACGGATTGGTTCTTCCCGGAAATCGAAGAGGAGGACTTGGACAACATATAATTCCAGCAAGACGGCGCTCCGTGCCACACAGCCAACGTTACGATCGATCTTGTGCGCACTGTTTAAAAAAAAAAAGTTACGTGGCGGACCCTGTACATACGTAGGCTGCTATATATAGGTCTGGCCTAGGCAACACCAAGTGTTGCCAGGTGCAATCCAACATTTCCTTTGCAAAGTTTGACATTTTTTAGCATAACATCACTCAGAACGTGTTGTCATTTAATCGTGAATTGTTTTATTTATAGGGAATTAAAAAAATCATCTCGGCCAAAAAATGGAATTAACTCGTGAACATTTTCGTGCGATCATTTTTCACAACTTACGACGTGGGTTATCACGACAAGAGTACATCGATGAACTAAAATCTTTGTATGGCTATGAAGCACCATCCTATAGCACTGCGAAAATCTGGTCCAACGAATTCAATAGTGGCCGACGCTCGCTCAAAGACGAATTCCGTGAAGGTCGTCCAAAAACAGCCGTTGTGCCAGAAAACATCGATGCCGTACGTGAACTGATAATGCAAGACCGTCATGTAACATACCTTCAGATAGAGGAATGCCTATGCATTTCTCCCACCAGCATACATTCGATATTGCATGAAGACCTGACCGTAAAAAATGTTTGTTCCCCCGCACAGTTTGATAATCGCTCAAAAAAAGGCTCGTGTGGATTGGTGTAAAGAAATACTGAAAAAATACGATCGCGGTGCTTCAAAACACGTTTATAAGATCGTCACAGGTGACGAATCATGGATCTATGCGTATGAGCCCGAAACAAAACAGCAATCGACCGTGTGGGTCTTCCAAGACGAGCCAAATCCAAAAGAAAAAAAAAAACATTTTCGTAGATAAATATTCGTATTTTCATTATTAGGCCAGAAATATATATAGCAGCCCTCGTAAGACATACATACATATTTGTTAGGTAATGATCGAAGGCATACAATTTTTGACAATAATTTGTGTAGAATTTTTCACAAAGAAGCCGCCATATAGTCAAAAATCAAAATTTTCACTATTCCTCCGTTCGTTACCTGTATTCAGCCATTATAAAATTAAATTTTTTTGGTTTCGGGCCATTTGTTTGGAGGCCCTTCTGGAAATCGGCTACAGAAACAAGAGGATCCAACATTCTTTAAAATGAATCATTTATTGTTAAACTACACTAAATGCTGTCTATTAACATTTTTTCTATTAATTTATGGAATAAAATACCTCTCAAAAGAAAAAAAGAAAAGCATTTACTTCGTTTTGCAAGTGGATATAACTCCCCTAAAAGACCTAATTGCTTCCATGTACTCTTTGGTTAACTCTTAATTAATACAAAATTTGATACTTCTGCATTACAAGGCTATAAAAACAAAATAAAAAAACACCACCTCTAGCAATTTAAATAAATTTTTACTTAACATTTTGATTAAGATGACGTTTAAATTTGCATGTCGCCTCCTTTCACACTAGCAATACTTCAAAACCCATCTCCTTATGGCCTTATGGTAGTGACATAATTTACGAGCAAATATTTCCCATTATTTTCCAATATTGCATAACGCCTCAGAGATTTGTTTAATTGCCAAAATAAAAGATGTTGCTGTTGGATAAAATTTTAAAGTAAAACGAGTTGTGGGAGAAAACACCTCACAAATAACAAATAACAAAACCAATCATTTTATATTATTTGCTTAAAGATGGGCTTTAGATGTGGCTGTGGATTAACACAAGTACATTAGGATGGTTAAGTTTTTAGTCTTGGCTTTCCTTCTTCTTTCATATGCTTATGCAAGCTCATGAGAGAAAGTTTCAGCTTGAGATTCCTACTCAAAAGACTACCGTCCAAGCAGTTCAATTACGCTACTCACGAAAGTAGAGCACTCCGATATAAGGAGCTAGTCAGTAGACACAGTATACACCACGCAGTATGAAGGATAGAATAAACTTACGACAGTGAAGAATATGACGTAGGAACCTTCCTTGACATCTCTCATCTCTCTTTGAGCAAGTGTTAATGGATGCCTTAGAGTCACTCCTATCGACTCTCCAGTCGTATGGTACTAGTTATAGGCCTTATTAAACTGTAGGAATAGTCATGCCCAAAGGAAACTAGACGTGAAGAGTATTATCATTTCTCCATTGAACTTTCGTGATCAAACGTATTGCTGATGAAGTTGGTAGAGAGAGGAGGTTGATTACATCCTACACAGATGACAGATGACGGATGACAGATGGCATATCGTTTGCCATAAGTGTCTAGTCAGCCTCGCAGGCCAATAAGACAACTTGGAACAATAAATGACTGTGAGAATTCAGTGACACTCAGAGATATCATTGATAAAATAGACCTAGTTCTATTTATAAAAATTTACAAAACTCCAACTTGAATTAAATTAGCGCTTGAAAAGACCACTTGACAACCGGAAGTCGAACTAAGTACTTGGAAATTATATTGGACAGCAAGTTGTCGTGGAGGCTCAATGTGGGAAGTGAGTACAGAAGATAACAGCAGCTTTATATACCTGTAACATCCAAAATTATAGAAAATTAATATTTCTAATTACGTTCGCTCAGGGAATGTCAAGCCCTTCGAGTGTTTTTCTGACATAAGTTAAGACCAGAAAGTTTCCGGAAATTGTCATTTAAACTGGCCGCGCGGAATATTTTCAGCACTTTTTTTGTTGAGTTGGTAGCGTTGTCAACCGGTTTGTTTGTAACAGCTGTTGAAATCAGTCGACCTCAGTTCGCTCTACGAATTTTCTTTTACGGCCTCAATCGAGTCGAAACTGGTTCCACGGAATGGTAACTTGACTTTTGGAAACATAAAAAAGTCGCATGAGGACAAATCCGGTGAATACGGTGGTTGATCGGTGGTATTGTACAAATTTTTGATCTTACAATCGTTCACAACAACTACCGTCGGTGCGGTGGCGCATTATCATCGTAAAATTTTCCGGAAATTGTTGGCTCAATAAAAAAAACTCCACATAAAAATCCTTCGGCCGTTCGAAGGCGGCTTAAAGTAAACTGTCGGTTCCTCTATTTGTTGGAAAACATCAAGACGTTTACAAAGCGCCAATGGTCTTTGGCTAACCAATTGCATTTTCGTAGCGATTGTTAAGTCTATACGAAGGGGTTTCAGTATAGTGGAATGCTGAAGGAAAAATCAAAATATCTGAGAAGGCTGGAAAAAGTCATTCAGCTCTCAATGATCACCTAGTTCACTTGCAGCGCCGGCAGGCCTGGTACCTAAAAACTACGACAGTCATTACTGCTGCGAATCTCAAACCTCTAAAATCGACTGATTATCAGAACATACAATATTCTTATTCCATAATTCGGTTTCTATGCATTTAAAAGAGTCCCATTCAGGATGGTAAATCTTGCACAAGAAACACTTTTGTGTCTCTTAGCTAGCAGGTCATGAAAACGAACAAAGAACTGAAAAATAACGAAAATTATTCATCAATTAAGAGAGAGAAAGAATCTTAAAGAGGGTGAACTATTCGGGAATGAGATTCATTTTAAATCAGCTTTTTTTACCCCTTTTTAAATAAATAAAAAGATTTTTACAAGGCTGCAAGATCTATTCGGTCCCCCCCTTGCAGATTAGGGGTTCAAGAATTTACCCGCGGTAAGGCATGCCTGTCGTAAGAGGCGACTAAAATCCAATTGCTCCCGCGACATTCGGGTCTTTATACCTGAACGACACGGATTTTTTATGCGGCCAAGGACTGCGACTCCCGCAACGTTCCCCAAAAATTACTTTGAGGAATATTTTTGCTGTTACAACAACGGCAACATCTTTTCGGGCAAATCGGTTCAGATTTCTGAGTGCGTTTTAAAACAAAACGTTTCTTCCTCTTCGTCATTCCTGCAGCTTTTGAAGTAACTTTTAAAAGGGTTCTTAGCCTTTGCGCATGATATCCTATATATCCCACCTTAACGCGCGCTGCTTGTGAAAGTATTCCTTTAGTAACAGTTGTACATGTGACTAGAGTCATACCAATATATTCTTTATCCGGGAAAATCTGCTTGGTTGTCTACCCTACAGTTCCCACGAGCCCAAACGCCATCTCCGAAAGAGAATTGAGCAGTACAGGGTTTTGTTGTGATCGAACATAGTGTCATAGAGCTAGAGCAGATATCCAAAGTAGAAATGCAACAATTTCTGCTGTTCGGTTGAAAAGTATAACTCTCTAGAAGACCTGAGTGTCCTGATGGTTGACAGCTCCTTTGTTTATATTCTCTTAAGCGTAAAGCCAATTCTATAGGCAGAATGTGAAAGGATTACCTTCAGAGCTTCATTTGGACTAGTCTGCCAAAGTTTTCAAAATTTTTAAATGTAAAATGAAAAATGAAAATGAAAAAAAAAGTTATAAAAATCAATAAAAAAGCAACACCCTAACGTACGAGTACATAAAACCAAATATACTCGTAAATGTATTCAAATTTTTTGCCAATATACCTAAAATAATAAACTAGTGCCAAGTAATGCATTTAATAAATGGAAAAAATGGGAAAAAATAATATTAAACACACAAATTGAACAAAGCTGTGGCGGCGGGGGAAGACACCACTTGGTGGCCACCCGTTGACTGCAATAAGTTGGTTGTTGGTGGTTTTATTTTTCATCTTTGTTGTTGATGTTTCTTTTTTGGATTACTGAGTGTTGATTATTGTTTGCCAGCTGTTGCCGATTGCACTGAGCATAGTTGTTGTAATTGTCTTTTGGTTGGTATTTTGGCAAAACAAATAACGTAAATTTGGAAAATAATTACATTTATTTGTTGTACATACACACATAAATACTAGAAAAATGGTATTTATTTGCAGTTTTTGTTTAACTAAGGATCATAAAGGGTGCTTTTTTTTAGACGTATTGTTTTCAATGAGACGATACTTTTCTTTCGGCGTTAGTCTTTTCGACAGCTGTTACTTTATTTATACCCAATTCGGTTTGCCATTTCATAATGAACAGACTCAATTCGGAACAACGTTTGGAAATCGTGCAAATTTATTTCCGAAATAAAAGTTCGGTTCGCGTGACTGCGTCGACATATTCACTCAGCAGAGTTGCTAATTCTAGTAACCATAAATCGGTTTCGCTGCACATTTACTCTAGTGAATAATGCGCATGCTCGGAAATGCCTCAGAAATGCCTTAAAGCGCGCACCGAAGATGCTATTACTACTGTAGAGCAGAGTATCGAGGAAGACCCGAATGAGTCCAGACGCCAACACCCGCACAACAGCTGAAGCTGTCTGTGCCCATGCACTTCATGGAGGATTTTGTAGAAGAATCTTGGTTCGTGGGGTTACAAAATCCAACTTGTGCAAGAATTCAAGATCAAGCACACTGTGGTTGAGCCCAAAACGAGATGGGTACCAATTCCGATTTTCACAAGAAAATTTTGTTTAGGGGCGAAGCTCCTAATAAATAAAATTGTTGCATTCGAAGTAATGATAACCCACAAGCCAATGTTGAAGCGGCGTTATCTCCTCAAAATGCATAGAGGGTCTTTGGTATATATTTCTTCAAAATTATAGCTCATAATGTTATAATCATCGTACTGCCATTCGAAAGGCGCGGGTTCATATCCCGGTGTCGTACTAACACCCAAAAGTTATAGAAAATTGCTTTAAATAAAAATTTAGTTAAATTTTCTAATTGCGGTCGCCTTTCGGCAGGGAATGTCCACCCCTCCGAGAGTATTTCGGACATTAATTAAAGGCTCCTCATAAAAAACCATCAGCCATCCAGAGGCGGCTTAGTATAAACTGTAGTTCTCTCCATTTGTTGGAAAAAACATCAAGACGCAAAACCACAAATTGGAAGAGGAGCTCGGCCGAAAATCGCTTCAGAGGTTACAAAGTGCCAATTATTATTATTATTATTTTGCGATTTAACACCGCTGGACTATTTTGTGTGAGGTTATGTGAAGTCGCAGATAAGCTCAGGACCATTGACACCTTGGAAGAGAATATTCGGTGAGTTATTACTGCAAAAAGTGGTCGAAAAATGGTCCTCTTGGCTGGAATTGATTCGAGCTAGCCACGTTATTAATTTTCGGAACGTAATGGAAAATACTTATCTTTATAATAAAGCTAGAATCTTCGCCATAACATTAAATTTATATGTGTTTTATTTCTTCTTTAAAAGCACATGTCTAAAAAAGTACCCTTTACATACTTACACCAGCAAGTGATATTTGTTGCATTGCGTGTGAGGTGTGGCGCGGCGCAGTTGCAACAGCCACAATTTGGCAAACGAACGAGCAAATAAATAGGTCAACAAAGTAATTTTGGGCTAAGAGAACCTCAAGTACATAAGGAAAATGTGAAAGAAATATTTTTGAAATTTCAAAATACATTGAAATAAGTTTTACTTAATTTATAGAGAGTTGGCTAAATGGAAGAGAAAGTGACTTGAAAATAAGACATAATTTTTAAGATTTTTAAAATTGTTAAAAAGACGGCTAAATATTTTTAATATTTATAGAAATGTCTCAACATCCCGGTTAATGCTGGAGCACCATTTCATTCATATAGCTGCACCTAGGCTGGCCTTGCAGTAGCCCATTCTGTTCTGCCTGTCCACACAATTTTTCAACACATTTTCAATTGAGATGTTGAGGGAATCGACTTCAATTCCGTGTTTCAAGTCATGAATCGCCAGAATATTCCGACCAAGTCAAGTCAAGTCAGTTGACTTTAAGTTTCCATATGACAATTGACAATTTTCCTGCAGGTTCTGCTGAAGACTCAACAGTTTGGCTGCAAGTTTTCAATGTTTCCGAATTTTTTTCAAGCGATCAATTAACCATTACGTAAATCACAAACATTATACTGCGTATTGGGCACTCTGGGAATGTCATTGAAGGTGTCAAAGCACGAATGAGTCGTAGCTCAAAAATCAAACAGTAGATAGCTCTCTCTATATAAAGTTTCTAGAACACTGGGAAGTTTGAAAAAGATAATAATTTTTTGATAAAAAAAAAAATAACTTCTAGACAAGAAATCCAATTTTCAACCATTTTTGAGGCAATTGGTGCCATATGTTAGCCATAACGCGCCGAATATTCCAAGGAGTCAATCGTCTCCTGCGTAGACAAGCGATTTCACGTAACATTACAAAAATTAGTCAAGCGGTGTTAAATGACACAATATTGGAGGCCACGCCACGCCACAGGCTCACGATCATCTCGTTTTGTCTTCTTACACTACCAAACCCATTTCCTTCGCTTCCTTATAGGGTTAGGAGAAAGCAGAACTCACGGCGCGGTTGTTGAGGCCAATAATGTCAATATCATCGGTGTACGCCAGCAGCTGTACATTCTTAAAGAAGATTTTACCTTTTCTCTCCAGCTCTGTTGCTCCAGCAATAAATTAAAGAAATCACGCGATAAGGAATCACCCTGTTAGAAACTTCGTTTGGTATCGAACGGCTCAGAGAGGTCCTCACTGATCTTCACGGAGCTTTTGGAGTTGCTCAACATCAGTTTACACATCCGTATAAGTTTTACGGGGATACCAAATTCAGACATATTGGCGTAGAGACAGCTACGAATGCCGAAGGCTGCTTTAAAATCGACGAAGAGGTGGTGTGTATCGACCCTCTTTTCATGGATCTTTTCCAAGATTTGGTGTATGGTGAATATCTGGTCAATTGTTGACTTACCAGGTCTAAAGCCAAACAGATAAGGTCCAATCAGCTTATTGACGGTGGGCTTTAGTTTTTCACACAAAACAGGAAAGGAGGCTTATCCCACGGTAATTGGCGCAGACTGTGTTTTCGTCCATATTGTGGATTGAGCAGAGTACACTTAGGTTCTCATCGTCGAACATATTTTCATCCGACTATATTTTGCGACGTTTTCGAAAACCAATAGTTTCGTTTGCAACTGTACCTAGTGACCTTGTAATTCCTTCCCACAGTCCCTCATACCGAGTTGCTGATTAGTTCTCAGAGAGCAGGAGTGCAAGTCGGGGAGACAACCTCTCGGTTGTCTGTTGTGATTGCAGCTTTTCGACGTAGTGGTCTGAGTCACCTACTGGGATATCCGCTATAGTTTTTCTAATAATCATAATATTAACTTCCGAAGCTGTTCTTTAGCAAATGTGTGCCAAAATTTGTGGAAATTGTATTTCAGTAGTCATGGGATTCATTAAATCTCATCCACTTTAAGATAAGTTTAGTGAGAGAAACAGTGAAAACTCGGCCAACACATCTATGCACATTTCTGTTGGAACCAAATGTAGGTTAACTTTATTGGCGGCTTAATTTGGCTTGTTGGAAGAGTTCACACATAATCACCGTGGGAGAAATTAGACATAAGCATACATACATATAAATTTATATAGCAAGCACATCGAGTGAGAGCTGGTGAAGGAGTCTCTAAGTAAGTAAACAATTGTGACATTAAATTGGCTCACTCATTGGCACCTGCTGTACCAAGCTAAGTATAGTTGGCAGGCAAATAAGTCTGTGGTGGAAGATTGGCTTCCAACGATTTGCTGTTTTTGTTTTTTTTTTTTTTGGCAAAGTTAAATATAAATTGCTTGAGGTCGTCTGTGAGGTATATGCAAATATTTAACAATCTGATGTTTGTGTGCTGTTTTTTGTTTTGCAAGAGAAGAATAAAAATTAATTGAGAAATTTAAAGATTTTCGGCGCTAAATTTAAAACCACAATAATTTGTGGTAGGATTTTAGTTCATGAGTTTCATGAGTGTAGAGAGCACCTTGACGATACTAGGATATTTCGGTCAACCTTTCAAGGCACAATAAATTATTCCGACGATGTGGGTCCACGGTAAACTACAAGCGAAAGACATTTATGCCTTAAAAGTCGGTCCGCTATCAGTGTAACGACGGCATAATGACCTGATACTGTTTAAGAGGGCTTCTCGGGAAGGCGATGGCGTACTACTCTAATGATTTTCATTGCAATTAAAGGGAAGAAGAAGAGGAAAGGTCTGTTGAAAATTAACTCTGACACTGTTTAGACTCAATAACTACGAGACACAAGTTCCTCTAATTGTCTCGCTGAGCTAGCTTCATTTAATATAAGAATTCTCGAAAAAGATTATAGTAACCTCATACTGACATCACAATGTTTCTAAATGGGTTAGTTAATGGGTTAGCTAACCAATAGCCAGATCAACTCAATTGAAGGCAATACATTTGCTGCTCCAGAGGTGTATATCGCAGTTAACCTTAGCTTTGAGCAGATGTGCGAGTATTGAATACTTTCATTCTTGAACAAAATCTTGGTTGAGAGTCTTTCGATCCGATCTGCACCAAGTGGTATGAATCATAGACGAATTTGGGCGACTAGTCTATAATTTTTCAGTTCCGGCAAAAGTCTTTAAAGGTTTCAGTTCATTTGCGCAGGTTTTTCCTGCTCCGACTGTTGAGGTAAAAATGCATTCTTTCCTTTCTTCTTTTTCTTAATTCGTGTTGGCATCGCAGTCGTTCCTTTTCTTCGTGGGTATGCGCTAATTTGACACTCCAATTTAAGTCAGATTATTCTTCACCTGATCTTTCCAACAGAGCGGATGACTTTGTCCTACTCTGCTTTCACCAGTAGATGAAGTGTTTTCGTCTGCAGGTTAGCATGACCTGGTCATCATAGCCGTTCTAATGAGCTAAGGTGGAAAAATCTTTCCCAAAAGACATTCTCTTGAAAATTCTTAAAGTCGATACTTCGAATATTGCATACGACAGGATAGCAGGACGAGAGTGAGAGAGAAAGAAAGAACGTAGTCTCGCCCTACAACTGAGCTATAATAATTTTTTTCTAATCGGTTCACATCGTTCACCATGTAAACGTGAGCATTCCTTGAAGTTGAGGTAATCAACTCACGTGGAGCATTAGATCACGACTTGAAAAGAGGAAGCTTAAGTGGAGACGCTTCTTTCTATACTGTATGTGTTCCCTTCAGGGGTTCACTGTAGTCTAATTTGAGGGTTTGCTCATCAGAAGAGCGGCTGCCACGCAGCTTGGGATCTGCCACGTGAAAACTAGTTCACTGAAATATGCTGTCAGATCAAGTCTTACATTATATAAGAGGATCTTAGAATGTCTGGAATGCCACTACGGTTCTAGTAGTGAACCACGGCAAGAAGCAGTGCTCATAAGATCATTATGAAGGGAATCTTTGGTCACATAGACCTTCTCTACCATCAACGGCTGAATGCTAAAGTGTGATTGAATGTCAGTACTCACTGTCAGAGCCTCTCTCACCACCGAATCTTAGCTCTTTTATACCATGATCGTTGAAGTACATAAAGTGTCATAATCAACTATTTGACTAACAGGAAATCGTTATTCGCACAGAAGCCACCAACGAATATATTATTACATGATTATTTCTAATTATAATTTATTAAATTTAACTTTCGAACATTTTTGATTTCTGGAGCAATAAACAACGATGCTTATTAACTTAAATAAAAAATCAAATTTGTTTAAAGCTTGCCTGTGAGGTGCTTATTCACATAACGATAATAAAAATGAGACATGCAACGGTGAAGAGCATGTGAATGAAGTTTTTACATAAAACCACATAATACCTATATAGTAGAAAAGCACATACGAGTATGTACCTATATGCAAAAGTAAAAAAGCATGAAATTGAAATAAATAAATATGAATACAAAAAAAAACGCCAAATGGTTTGAAAAAGAGAAAGAAAAAGTATAACATGGCACTAAAGCATCACGTACGAGTACATGGACGCGTTGCGATAAAACGTTGAGAGAAAAAGTAGATGACAGATAAAGTGTATTAATGGTATCAGCGGCCGATTGACCGACTGACTTGCTGACTGATGGCACACTATTAGCTGTTCGAAAATGTTTAAATGTCGATTTTTATTATTCGATGATTTTTATGATCTGTATATATGTATGCACGTGCAATACATAAGTATATTAATTCTCGAAGCGTGTGTGGCGCACATGACAGAAAGTGATTTTTTATTGGACAGAAGAAGAAATATTTTTAGTGCATGTATCACGCATAAAAATAACTACTTTGATAACAGATAAGAGTGAAATTTAGAAGAGGCTGCTTTTAGGCTTTACATAATTTAATAATTTCGGCCGAAAATCGCTTCAGCAGTTATAAAGCGTTAATTACATTATATATGTCATTTAACTTTCTTCGGAAAGGTAGTAAATTCTTCAGCACTTAATTTAATTTAAATTTAATGTAATATATTATATTATTATAATATTTTTGCAATAGATGGAAGTTGGCTTTAGTGATCTGCAGCTGAAAATGGGAATAGTCTTTATGGTCCTGATACTGTATATAACAGTCAATAATGAACAATTATAGTTTCGTCGATTTCGTTACGGAGCTTTTGATGCGAAAGAAGCTTCATGGTGTGGAAGCTAATTGTCAAAAATGGAAACCATCAATGACAACAGTCTGGAACCAATTGAAAAATGTTGGATACGCAAAGAAGCCCAATGTATGGGTATCACATGAGTTAATGAGAAAAAATCTCATGAACCGAATCGTAACAACAATCATCCAATTTCCAAGCGTGTGGTAACTGGTGATGAAAAGCGCATCACTTACAGCAACGTCAACCGAAAACAGTCGTAGTCGAAGGGCGGTGGGCCGGCACAAAAGGCCTTCAAGCTAGGATTGTTGGCCAGGAAGGCTTGGTTGTGTGCTTATTGGGATCGGTAGGGAATTATTCACTATGAGCTGCTCCTCTATGTCCACACACATCGATAGTGACTCTCAAGGTTCTTCCTCATTATAGTGCAAACCCCACACCAAGTGATTACCATCTATTCCCTTCCTTGGCGAATGATTTTATTTGCATTTATTTATTTCGTTTTATTATATTTTTTAATTTAGTTTAATTTCACATCATTTTATTCAATTTAAGTGTCTTTAATTAAAAAATTTTTTTTTTTTAAGTTTTTTTCATTTGTTTTATATTATTTTGTTTTATTTATTTTGTTTCAATTCATATTATTTTATTTTATTTTATTTTATTTTATTTTATTTTGTTTTATTTTATTTTATATTATTTTATTTTATTTGGTTTCATTTTGTATTATTTTATTTTATTTTATTTAATTTTTTAAATTTATTTTGTTTTATTTTGTTTTATTCTATTTTATTTCATTTTATTTCATTTTATTTTATTTTATTTTATTTTGATTTATTTTACTTCATTTTATTTAATTTCATTTTTTAAATTTATTTTGTTTTATTTTATTTTATTTTAGTTTATATTATTATATTTTATTTTTGTTTAATTTTATTTTAATTTATTTTATTTTATTTTATTTTATTTATTTTTATTATTTTAATTTATTTATTTAATTTTTACTTTGTCTTATTTTATTTTATTTTATTTCATTTTATTTTACTTATTCTATTATATTATATTTTATTTTATTTTATTTTATTTTATTTTATTTTATTTTATGTTATTTTTAATTTTAATTTATTTATTTAATTTTTAATTTGTTTTATTTTATTTCATTTCATTTCATTTCATTTCATTTCATTTCATTTCGTTTCATTTCATTTCATTTCATTTCATTTCATATCATTTCATTTCATTTCATTTTATTTTATTTTATTTTATTTTATTTTATTTTATTTTATTTTATTTTATTTTATTTTATTTTATTTTATTTTATTTTATTTTATTTTATTTTATTTTATTTTATTTTATTTTATTATTTTTATTTTGTTTTATTCTATTTTATTTCATTTTATTTTATTTTATTTTTTTTGATTTATTTTACTTCATTTTATTTAATTTCATTTTTTAAATTTATTTTGTTTTATTTTATTTTATTTTAGTTTATATTATTATATTTTATTTTTGTTTAATTTTATTTTAATTTATTTTATTTTATTTTATTTTATTTTTTTTTTATTATTTTAATTTATTTATTTAATTTTTACTTTGTCTTATTTTATTTTATTTTATTTCATTTTATTTTACTTATTCTATTATATTATATTTTATTTTATTTTATTTTATTTTATTTTATTTTATTTTATGTTATTTTTAATTTTAATTTATTTATTTAATTTTTAATTTGTTTTATTTTATTTCATTTCATTTCATTTCATTTCGTTTCATTTCATTTCATTTCATTTCATTTCATTTCATATCATTTCATTTCATTTCATTTTATTTTATTTAATTTTATTTTATTTTATTTTATTTTATTTTATTTTATTTTATTTTATTTTATTTTATTTTATTTTATTTTATTTTATTTTATTTTATTTTATTTTATTTTATTTTATTTTATTTTATTTTATTTTATTTTATTTTATTTTATTTTATTTTATTTTATTTTATTTTATTTTATTTTATTTTATTTTATTTTATTTTATTTTATTTTATTTTATTTTATTTTATTTTATTTTATTTTATTTTATTTTATTTTATTTTATTTTATTTTATTTTATTTTATTTTATTTTATTTTATTTTATTTTATTTTATTTTATTTTATTTTATTTTATTTTATTTTATTTTATTTTATTTTATTTTATTTTATTTTATTTTATTTTATTTTATTTTATTTTATTTTATTTTATTTTATTTTATTTTATTTTATTTTATTTTATTTTATTTTATTTTATTTTATTTTATTTTATTTTATTTTATTTTATTTTATTTTATTTTATTTTATTTTATTTTATTTTATTTTATTTTATTTTATTTTATTTTATTTTATTTTATTTTATTTTATTTTATTTTATTTTATTTTATTTTATTTTATTTTATTTTATTTTATTTTATTTTATTTTATTTTATTTTATTTTATTTTATTTTATTTTATTTTATTTTATTTTATTTTATTTTATTTTATTTTATTTTATTTTATTTTATTTTATTTTATTTTATTTTATTTTATTTTATTTTATTTTATTTTATTTTATTTTATTTCATTTTATTTTATTTTATTTTATTTTATTTTATTTTATTTTATTTTATTTTATTTTATTTTATTTTATTTTATTTTATTTTATTTTATTTTATTTTATTTTATTTTATTTTATTTTATTTTATTGTATTTTATTTTATTTTATTTTATTTTATTGTATTTTATTTTATTTTATGTCTTTTTTATTTTTTTATTATATTTTATTTTCTTTTCATTTCTTTTTTAATGTATTATTTTATTATATTTTATTTTGTTTTATTGTATATTAGTTTGTTTTATTTTATTGTATTTAAATTTTTTTATTTTATTTCGTTATTCTTGATTTGGTTTTGTTTTATTATATTTTTTTATATTTCACTTTGTTTTATTTTGTTTTATATTATTTTATTTACCTTATTTATTTTTTCTATTTAATTTTATTTTATTTTATATATATAATTTAATTTTATTTCATTTTATTCTTATGGCGGTAAACTTGCCTGTGTTTACACATACATATGTACATACCTTTGTTTGTGGATATTAAAAATAATTATCATTGGATAGACCTGAGAGCGGAAAGAATGCCTAGAAAAATACACTTAGCACTCAGCATTTTAATTAAGATAAGTGCAAGAATGGCGTTGGACAAGAGTTGTGGCGGCTCCGAACGCCTCTCAATGTTTTACATTAATTCATCATTCCGCCTTTAATGTGTAGGCATATAAGGGATGTGTTGGAAATTAATATAATTGAGTCAATTATGCGCCGAGTGTGTTTGAAAGTAATAAATTAATTTAATTTGCCGCAATAGAGTAGCGAGATATTGAGTTTCTCGCTTAAGTCTTTTGATTTCTGTGGTAATTTATGTGGAACGAGCACTTAATGAAGGCTTTTCAGCGATGGGCAGATGAGAAGACAGGAAGACAGTTGTAAGGCATTAATTTTATGTGCACTCATGCATACTGAGATAATATACTAAATTGTGGTTAGAAGCTGTTGATGGCCAAGTGACTCTTGCAGGGAATGCAAAGAAATAACGAGCTTAAAAAATTCTTAAGACTTCATTGAAAGGAACTACAGTTTTAAATCTAACCGAATAAAAAGCATAACAATTGCATATTTTTTTCAAAAGTATATGGTTAAATTGTATGAAAATATGTCGTAATCCGCCATAAACCGCCATGGGAGTGGCGCTAAAAAAACATATAGTTTTATTGAACACGTGCAACTCTGTCTACCATTAATTCATAGGTGTGAAGCAAACCACAAAATTTACCTGTTTCAATTGCCACTGCAGTGTGTCCACTTGATTTTGCAACAAAACCACTTGAACATTGGCGGCACTATCGCTGGACGCCTTCAAAGCAGGCAAACGATGCACCAAGCGTGAGGGTGCGGTGCGCGATAGCATAGAAGTGGGTTTTGTTGCAACAAAATGCGATTTCAGTGTAGAGCGTGTGGCAGCCACAGGTGGTGGCGGTGCTGCTAATGTAATATTGCCATCTTCATCTTCACTCTCATTATCGTGATTATCATCATCATCAGCGTCACCGTTATCATTAGTATAAGCTTCTACGCCATTGTCGTTTACGTCATGCTGCTCATCGTACATGAGATTAACATCCTGAAAAGAAAGAGAGAGGGAGAGAGAGAGAGATTGAAAATATGAGTAAATAAAAAACAATTTCAACGCCTTTTCAATTATAAAAGTTTATGTATGTGGTGTGCATATGTAAGCAACAAGTTGAGTTTTTGGGCATTTCCGACACACTTCCTTTTCAACTAAAAATTTGTTGCGGCATTAGAGTTGTGCCACTTGAATACGAAAACTCGCTTGTTGAAGTGTAATAAATATAAAAAAATAGGTATATGTATATGAATACATGCACAACGCTCACGTGTGTTTAATATAAAAGTGGTTTAATTTTCTGCGCAAATAATTTGTTTTTCTCTTCAAATATTTTTTGCTTTTTCTGGCGTCCAGCATTAATTGTGTTTTGTATTACAATTGGTATGTTTAATTAAAATTAATGTACAAGTAATGCCGGTTTTGAGTGCACACACACACATTTATATATATAATATATATTTAAATTTATGCTAATAAATGCAAGCACACACACACACACCTAAGCGTGTAATAATAATGACAATAATATACACATATATATATATGTACTATGAAAATGTACTTTTATGAATGGTCTCTAAATTTAAGTGCCCACAATCACACACGCACACACACATGTACCTACACTTGCATATAATCATATTTTTAGTGTTCAAATACAAAAAAAAAAAACAAAAAAATTATGTGAACTTCCGCTTATACATAATAGTTAAACAATAAATGTTTTTTGATAGTTTTTGAAAGTTGATTATTGTCGGATGAAGCATTAACTGACTTTATAAATAAATTAAAATTGACAGTAATGAAAGAAACACGCCATTGTTGCTGTAGAAATACAAAGCAGATAATTTGTATATTAAATGTTTTTCATTTTTAACTTAATTTTTTCACTACAAGTAAATGATTTTATTTTTGCAAAATATTATATTATATTTAATTACACATTGCTTTCTCCATATTGACTGCTGATTTTTCTATGTACAGACTGAAGAAAGGCTCATTGAGTAGGCATTGTTAACCAAATCTAATAGAGAAAATTTTTGAAATGAGAGAGAAGAATTATTTTTAACCTCCTTCAGAGGATGAAAATACTGAAAGTAAAGAGTGTGGGTTTCTCAATGAGGCAATACTTTTTTGGAAGTTGGCCTTTTTAAGATCTGTTACTTGACTTTTCAATTTTCCATTTGCCATTTTTTGATGAACTTACTTACTCCGGAAAAATATTTGCAATACGGTCGACATAATCGCCCAGCAGAGTCGATAATTTGAGCAATCATGGTTCAGTTTCGCACCACGTTTACGCTAGTGGCTACTACGCATCTTCGAAGACGTACTGAGGATGCTATTGCTGCTCTAGACCAGAGTGTCGAATTGCGACTCGTCTCCCATGTCACTATTGACAGTCATTACTTCGCGACTGTAGATAATTTCGTCTATTTAGGGACCAGGATCAGCTGAGTAGGTAAAAGTTGTCTCTCCACGAACAAAAACCAAACTCTACAAGTTCCTCATCATTACCGTACTACTATATGGCGCAGAAGTGTGGACGATGTCGACATACGATGAGTCGGTCCTGGGTTTTGCAAACGATTTATGGTCATTTGCACATCGGTAGCTTCGCGCTCCAGTTTTGAAAGTATTCGATGCATTCCCTCCTCGTGGTAGGAGAGGAAAAGGAAAACCTGCACTACGTTGGAAGGTTCCGGTGGAGAGTAATCTCGTTTCCGACTGGCACGAAACAACGAAAGGAAGGAATGAATAGAGCGATATTGTTCATTTGGCTATAATCGCGTAAAGAAGAAGAAGAATAAGAAAAGGAAAGGAAGAAGAAGTAGAAGGAGAAGAAGAAGAAGAAGAAGAAGAAGAAAGGAGAAGAAGAAGAATAAAAAGAAGTAGGGGAAGAATAAGTAGAAGGAGAAGAAGGGATGAATGGAGCGATATTGTTGATTCGGCTATAATCGCGTAAAGAAGAAGAATAATACGAAGAAGAAGAGAAGAAGAAGAAAAGAAGAAGAAAAGAAGAAGAAGAAAAGAAGAAGAAGATGAAGAAGAAGAAAAGAAGAGGAAGAAGAAGGTGAAGAACGAAGAGCGATATTCTTGATTCGGCTATAATAACTTAAAGAAGAAGAATAATACGAAGAAGAAGAATAATACGAAGAAGAATAATAATACGAAGACGAAGAAGGAGACGAAGAAGAAGAAGAAGAAGAAGAAGAAAAGAAGAAAAAGAAGAAGAAGACGGGGAAGAAGAAAAAAGAAGAAGAAAAAGTAGGAGGAGAAGAAGAAGAAGAGGAAGGGGAAGGAGAAGAAGTAGAAGAAAGAAAAGAAGAAGAATAAGAAAAAGAAGAAGAATAAGAAAAAGAAGAAGAATAAGAAAAATAAGAGGAATAATAAGAAGAAACTTTTGGTGATCGCCACTGGACTATTATGTGTGGGGTTATGTAAAGTCGCTCAACCTATGCAGATAATCCCGAGATGATTGACGCCTTAAAAGAGAATATGCGGCGCATCGTTGTTGTCGTCGATTGCTTAGTGATTGAAAACTGGGCCTCTCGGCTGGAATTTAATTGAGCTAGCCGCCGAAATAAATATTAAAGTATAATAACAAATTTTACCCAATAATAAAGCTAAATTCTTGGCCTTAACACTGAGTTATATGCGTTTTAGTTTTTTGTGAAAACCACAAAACTTAAAAATCACCCTTTATAACATCGTTTTAATCAACTTTTTAGCTGCTATATCCTCATTGCCCCTCCAACTTAACCTTTCTGGTATATTTTACAATTGATGGACCCATATACATAGGAGTTCTAGTTCACTTCAACTAAGTTGCTTTGGAAAAGAAATATGAGTTATCCAGTTTTTAAGAAATTATTAAAATCATTAAAAAAAAATCAATGCAAAATTCCATAAAGGCCTAAATTGTACACATGCACGAACCAGGAAATAAATCAAATAGCAAACTTATACCTGAGCCCTCAGTAATTCAACCTATGCAGCGTGCTATATAAAAATTAGGCTATGCTACTTGTGCTAGTATTTCTTGCATTTATTTAGCACTCCAACTCAACGGCTCATATCAATGAAAACCAAATTCGATTTATTTTTGTAATTTTTATTTTTTTAATTTTGATCCTCTTTAAAAGCTATTATGTAAGCCACTTAAATTTAATGTGTTGGCTAATTTGATTTGCACGCACTGTTTACTCGCCACTCTGCCACTCTGCCACTCTGCCTGTCTCACTCTCTCTCCCCCTCCCCCCCATCTTCTACTTCACCTACTTCTTCTTCTTCTTCCGCAACCCGTTGAGTGATGAATGGTCGGGATGTGTCATCAATTGTCATTGTTCAACGTTTATTTGTTGCATTTACGTATTTGGTAAGCCAACAAAGAAAACCAACAGCCACAATAACAACAAAAAAAGCGAAATAAAAATTTTCTTTCGTTTATGAAAAAAAAGTATGAAAAAATGTTTGCATTGTTAACTATTTAAAATGGTTATGTGGCTGAAATAAAAATTTATTGTGGCACAAATTGTGGCCATCATTGTTATTGTTGTTGCCAACATTGCTGCTGCAGACTATTTACTGCCACAATTGTGAATTGCTGGTAACAACTACCCGGTAGCAAATGATCCAATTGCTTTCGCATCATCAATAGCAACATTCATTCCGAACGCAATTCGCAAAAAAAGAGCAAAAAAAAAAAAAAACAAAACAAAAAAAAAAACACAAATGAAACGGATATATTCGCATATATACGAGGGGCGACTGATTAGTTCGCGGTCTAAGGTACTTAATGATGAGGGGGCCTCAAGTGACAGACACTTCTCACATCGTGGATACAATGCCTTTATATATATATAATTGGCGCTTTGTAACCGCTGAAGCGATGTTCGACCGATCTCCTCCTCCAAATTTGTGGTTTTGCGTCTTGATGTTTTTCCAACAAATAGAGGGACCTACAGTTTATACTAAGCCTCCTCCGAACGGCTAATGCTTTTTTACGAGAAGCCTTTATTTCATGTCCGAAATACACTTGGAGGGGTTGACATTCCCTGCTGACGGGGGACCGCAATTAGAAAATTTAACTCAATTTTTTATTTAAATTAATTTCCCATAATTTTATGCCACTGAAAAGATATTCTTTAGATTTTTCTTCAAAATGGTTTTCTACGTTCGCTTTTATCTCACTATCGACTGAAAATCTTCGTCCCCGTAACTTCTTTTTTAAATTTGAAAAAAAAAAGAAAAAGTCACTGGGGGCCAGGCCAGCACTGTAGGGTGGATCGTCAATTTATGTAAATTCAGTAGTTTTTAAGGCATCCCTCGGAACCCTAGAAACAGCACTCCTAGCGCTCACTGGGCACGTCTCTTCTGTACGACTGTCTCACTCGCCTGATTCAACAAATTAGCTGACCGTTCATTATAGTTCCCTTTGGTAAGTATCAATTGATAACATTCCCTCGCTATCACCGAAAATGGTTGTTAAATCTTCGATAACCTTCGACACCGACTTTTCCATTTTGAATTTCTTTGGTGACATCTACTTCCGTTTGAACTCGGAATCATACTGACGAATCCAAGTTTCATCAACTGTTACAACGGGATTGCAAATTTCATCCAAATCATTTTGGCACAACTTCAAAAAATCTAGGCGGCCGAGGGTCATCTTCACAGGTCTATTTTCCTTGTTGAAACAGCCGAGCCCAATTTTTCCCGATCGTTTATGAAGGACCAGAGTCCTGAATCACCGATGACATCTCTTTAAAAGTTCTTTCGGGGCATTTCTTCGTCTTACATGGAATTTAATCACAGCGCGGTGCTACAAATAGCGAGGAATTCCAGTTTCCGTTGACATAGTGTTGTGGCTTGTTCCAGGAACGAAATGAAAAAGTTGTGTGACATTCAGCATGTACTCCCTGATTCCATACAGAACAGCATTTAATTATTGCAAAAGTAGAGAGCAAAAGAAGAGGGTAAGAAAGCTTGTATGGGTGCGGATAGACTTTTCAGCAATTAAATATAATTTAAATTCCAAAATTGAAATGAAAATAAGTTTTTTAATTGCGGTCACACGCAGCTTGGATATATACAGCCTTGGCCAAAAGTATTATGCACCCCACTAAAATACAAGTATTCGAAAATGTGGCTATCAAAGTTGCCACTTCTTTCTTCTGCCCTTGCAGCTGCTCTTTGGGATGAATTTAGTAAACCAGTTAGTGCTCGAAAGTTGTGTTATTTACCTATACTAATAATGAATTCCGCAATTGGTATTATCAGTAACGAGATGATGTGCCATCTCTGACTACCTTATGTCTAGAAATTAACAGCCGCCCCTTGTATATGTCTGTATGTACATACTTATGTCAGCTTTAAATGTTGGCTTGTGTAAAGCTTCAAAATTTAAAGAAAAAATGTAATTTTTTTTAATAAAAAACGCACCATTGAACGAATTTCTGTTTTGTATAAAAGAATGGAGCGCTGATTTTACATATGTACATACATTTGTAAATATATTTATTTGTAATCCCATACTTATTTATGTTTTTTTCTCTATAATCATATATAATTAATTTATAATGATGAGACATATCTTTATAAAAATAAATATAATAGGTGTGCCTTAAAAAAACATGTATGTATATATGTACATACAAATATATACACGTATGTATGTACACATTTTGCTTACTATATTTTTTCGTTTCTAGGGCACATACGAGTACACCTTTTGTCCGTTTCTAGTAATAAATTAATAATTTGTTATTTGTCAGCTTAAATTTTATAGTGATTAATAAAAAGTGGTGAATAACATAATTATATATTAATATTAGGTCAAGTAAAAGGTCATCCATTATTTTTGCTATAGTGATCTGTATCTCACGAGTGCAATTGGATTGCGCTAGAAGGCGTTAGAAAGCTGATATTTTGTACTAAAAAGGTTAATGGGAGTAGAGTTGATCATTGCACTCAGTAGTGTTTGGGCGCACGTCGAAGAGGGGCAGCAACAAAGAGAAAGTACGCCATATTCTACAAATTTTTCTTCGAAAAAGGCGAAAACGCAAGAGAAGCAGCTGATTTCGTTCCGATAATTTTAATGCCAAGATGCTCTACGGTGAGTAACAAAATCTATCCATTTCTGAGCAGATTGTGACTGGTGATAAATGCTAACAGCAACGACGGTCGTGGTTGATGGGCTAAAAGCCCAGACAACGGTCTCCAAGCCAGGAATGACGGGCAGGAAGGTTTTGTTGTGCGCTTGGTGGTATTGGCAAGCTCTTAATTCGGACCCCAAGATGACGTTATGATGCAAGATCGGAGCCTTTTTCTGTACATAAAAAAAGAGTGTTCTGGTGACTGACATTGAGAGTATATTAGGAACACTTCTCCAGCCTGCTGACAGTGAAAGTGAAATACACGGAGATGGCAGTATTGAAATCCCACTCGATGAGGACATTGTAAACTTCCTATTGGCAAATCATGATGATCGAGTCTTATCACATTGATCACCATTGACATTTTGCCAAATATTGAAAATGATCCATGAGAAAATAATCAACACACATACAATACAAACCTCTTCGTCGATTCTAGAGCATCCTAGTATAGCACGAAAAGAGCTGCTTCTAAGCCGCTATTTGATATCCTTGCGAAACTTATACGGTTGTACAAACTGTAGCTAAGCACTACCAAATGTTCTCTCAAAGTTAGGTAGAGCCATTCTGAGCCAATTGGTATCAAGCGAGGCAATTTTTTTAACTCCGATGTATTCCCTCTACAACTCGATGTCGACTATTAAAAGCTACAAATCACTGTGTGTGCGACATTCAGCATGTACTATCTGATTCTATACAAAACATCATTTAATTATTGCAAAAGTAGAGGATAAGGAAGCATGTATGGGTCCGGAGAGACCTTTCAGTATTTAAATCTCTAATTTAATATCCAAAATTGAAATGAAAATAAATTTTTCTAATTGCGGTCGCCCCTCTGCACGCATATATACCATACACGTATATAATCCCTGAAGCGATTTTCGGCCGAGGTCCTCCTCCAATTTGTGGTTTTGCGTCTTGATGTTTTTTCCAATAAATTGAGGAAACTAGAGTTTATTCTTAGCCCCCTGCGGAATACTCGTACGTCCGTACGGAATACTGTACAGAACACTCGTAAGTAGCACTGGACAATCTATAGGGTTTTGTAAAGAAGAAAATGAGTTTAAAGCGTTGCTCTTTGACAACCTGATAACTGAAAGGGTTAAAAATGTTTGTGAACAAAACGTTCCAAATTTTTCTTAGAGTCAGAGCTGGTATAAATATTTTAATTACACAGGTGTTTTGAAAGAGAAGTAATATAGTATACATATATTTATATACAAATATACAAAGTATATGTTGTACACAAATTATAGTATATTATGTATGAATGACGTTTCATGTACATTATACTCCTACGAATTAAGTTTCTAAGTGAACCACTCGGAAGAGTTACGGCTTAATCAAGGCCTTAACACGCAAATATGCCAAACCTGCTGATAAACTCAAAAATAATTATGATCTAGCTGATTTACGATCTAAACTAAAATTTGGTTGAAAAATTTGATTGAAAGGTATATGTCAACAAGTGGTTAAGAGTAAGTGCTTTGAGTCGGAGAGTAATGGGCTTTAGCCATGACTAGGCTGTTTGATGTGCTCTATGGACAGAGGGAATCATTTGTACATATTTCTTCAAAAATGAAATCGGCGATAAAGTTGCAATCAATAGAAAGCGCTATGGAGTCATGATTAATAATTTTTTCGTGCCTGAATTTGAAGATGTTTTTGTGGACGACTTTTGGTTCCACCAAGATGGCCATACAGGTAACGAACCATTAATTTGTTGAAGGAAACTTTTGGTGAGCGGGAAATCTCGCGTCGTGGGCCTACGATTTAAGACAGCTAGACTATTTTTTATGGAGCTATGTGAAGTCGCTTGTCTACGCTGATCAGCTCGAGCCGATTAAAGCCTTAGAAGATAATATTCAGTGCGTTATTGTTGACATATGGTGATGCAAAAAGTATCGAAAAATGTGCCTCTTGGCTGGAAGTTATTTGGTCACTTCCGCGAAATCATTTTCAAAACATAATTACGTAATAAAGCTAAATTTTTTACATTATTGATTTCAATTACAATTTTTTTATTTTTAATAATTATATAAATTATAATGTTTTAATATATTTTTCTTGCATTATTTTATTTTTTCATATTTTCTTATTTTTTTTTTATTAAACTTTATGTTTTTTAATTTAAATAAAATTAAAACTTTATCTTTTTTATTTATTTTACATTCGCTAAATATTTTTTTAATTTAATTTAATTTAGTTTTATTTGATTTTTTTATTTAATTTTATTTTTATTCAGTTTAATTTAAGTAGTATTATTAAATGTTATTTCATTTTACTTATTTTTATTTTACATTATTTACTTATTACTTTATTTTATTTATCTGATTAATTTATTTTGTTTTATGTTGTTTTATTTTTAATTTATTTGTTTTAATTTAATTTGCTTTTTTTGATGTAATTTTATTTAAATTATTTTATTTTATTTCATATAATTTTATTTTATATTATTTTATTTTACTAAATTTTATTTATTTTTATTTTATATTATAAATTAATTTTTTTAAATACTATGTATTGTTCGGAAGTGCGGCGAGGAACTAAGTAGATTTCCAACAGGTAATGTTTCATCGAAATAAACCGAAATTACTTGGTAAATATGCAAAGTAAATATCTAAAATAAACATGGGTATGTATTCAAATATCTATATTTAATTCAAAACATATCGAATTTATCTTTTTCACTACATTCTTCGTTATCACGTAAAGCAAAATGTTAGTACTTTCATAATAAATTTTTTGGAAATTGTGAAGCCAAAAGTAGAAAGTGAAATAAAAAATTAATTGAATAAAAATTTTCTTAACTGTTTTTTTGGTAAAATTTTGCGCAAAATATTTTTTCTAATAAACACAAAATACAAATCTCGAAATGCTGGTAAAATTTGTGATACTATTTTTAATAACTACCTTTGGATTGTTACCTAACATTCGAGCTGATTTCGATAACACGCTTGAAACCTTATCAAATCTTGAGCCCGACTTGTTAAATTCATTTTCTATGAATCATGATGGAAAGCGACATCGCGTAGTGAAGAAAGAGTTAAAGCCAGCTAATTACAAATGGGTGGAATCGATAAACGATTGGGAGCCGGTGGGAACCGAGAAAAGATTATCATAGATAAATGCTGTTCTAAATTTTCTAAGTTTAGTGATTTAATTTCTAACTGTGTACTTGTAAAAAAAAAAAAAAAAATAATAATAAATCGAATATATGAATTATATAGGCATGCTTGTACCTATGAGCAAATATATAATAGGTGTTTAAAAATTAATAAAATAATATATTAGTAATATTTTACCAATGCTATGTTGTATCTAGTACGCTAATAAACACGATTTTTTGAACTTTTTCCTTTGTCATATATGAGAATAAAATCCGTATAAAATATTTTTATTTCATAATCGCTACATTTAAAACCAGGATAACTTAAGAATCAACTTTCTCTTAGCAATTAAGTTATAAAACTGCAGCTTAGTAATGAAAAAGAAGGCTTTCAAAAGCTCTGCAACCTATGAATTTTAACTTTTTCTTCATTTTAATAACCCTTTTACTCGTTTGGAAATGCTTTTGTAGTCTTAAATACACCACATAAAATACACAAATGTACACACATATATACATATGAGTAAAAAAATATGAATTTAGTTTGGAAAATGTCGTAAGCGTAACACCATTACAGTTACTGTCTAATTTTTTATGTTCCAGTTAAGCGTTACAGACCATATAATATTGCTTGTTGATTTATTATGTCGTCTATTTCCACTTGAAACGAGTTCTACAATAATTTAAAACATGAATTATATGTGTTAATAATTTCTATGAAAACATAAAAAAAATATTTATGCAAACATAGTATGTACACGTATGTATGTGCGAATATAGGTCATTAATATTAGAACTTGCTTTAGGTTGAGTGTAAAATATTTATTTTATAATATTCAGGCCATTAATTATAGCATATTACTATGAAAGCCGAAATCGCTTATTATTCCGAAAGGCCGCATAAACAGCTGGTACGATGAGGACTACCGTGTCGGAGTGAAGAGAAAACAGACGGTCTACCACAATACGTGCGGGATGGGATAGAAATCGAGAGCTGAAGTGGAAAGCAAGATGCATTTGCAGACAAAAAAAGAAAAAGGTCGAAGTGCGTTAGTATGAGGAGCTTGAGAAGCTAGCCGTCAAAGGTACGAATAATGATCAAAAATTCTTCGGAAAAATAAGATGTTTTATAGAAGGTTTCAATACCGGAGCAAACTCTTAAAGGACCCAGAGGGTTGAGCTAGTGACGGATGCCCAGAGTATACTGAATTTATGAAGGGAACACTTCTCCAGTCTGCTGAATCGCAGTGAAAGTGCAACACCCGGAGATGACGAACCCAATTCCCCCAATCGATGACGATGGAACAAAATTTTTCATTACCCGACTACGAAAAGGTTCGAATAGCAATCGCCCGCTTGAAAAACGAAATGGAGCCGATGGATTACCGGCCGCGCTATTCAAACATGGCGGTAAAAAGCTGATCAAGTGCATGCATCAGTTACTTTGTAGAATATGGTCGGACGATTGGACTTTAAGGGCAATCCCACAGTCTGTGCCAATTATCGTGGGATAAGCCAAACGTTATATTGTTGGTTCGGCTATAATCGCGTAAACTGAAACCGGGGCTTACATATTTCCATGTACGAGTACATGAATGATATTCAAATTATTATTATTTTTTAACTTTTCCTCGAGCTTGTAGTACAAGCCTTGAATTAACTTTCTTTAATAAACATTTTTGCAAGTACAATTAAATTACAAGTACATAAATTTCAAAAATTAACTATTTTTGCAAAAGAATTTGTCATCCATTCATTAAAACCTACAACTAAGTGAAGACAGTTACTCAAGCTTTTTAATTAATTTAATTATTTTTAATGAAAAAAAAAACAGCTGTTAAGCCAGTCTTAAATTTCCCACAATCCAATGATGAATGCGAAAAAATTTGCAAACTTACAAAAAAAAAACAAATTAGCAACAATATATTTTACAAGTAACTACAGGCATGTAAGTAAGCACTCTTTTGCAAAAGAAAAAAAAAATCGCATCCGTTCATTTGTTGTGCTTATTAAACGCAAGCTGTTGACAAGCAAAGAAATGTGTTTAAAAACCATAAACAACAGAAATTTCATGTCATCAACACCATCAACATAATAATAATCGCTAGACTATTTAACTGCAACAACAATGCTTTGCAACATTATAGCGAGCATAACAACATAATAATAGACTTAAAGATTTATAAGAAACATACTTTCTGTCGTTAACTGTGTGAAAGAGTATTTTTAAAAAGAGAGTTAAAATAAGAAAAAATACTTATTATAAGATAAATTATGTTCATACATACATACATACACAGATATGTAAATACAAATCATAGAATTGTAACTGAAAAAATTGAAAACAAAACAAATTTACTTGATGGTTTTTTCTGTGGTTCCAAACTGTTTGGACACTCCGAAAAACCAAACCCATCGCAGCTGGAACCTTGATGATTCTTGATGATTTTGGCGGAGTTTTGGTGTTTATTGTTTTTTTTATTAATAAATATCTAAAATCAGTTGGATCAAAAGCTAAAGGAGAAAAGGTGAGAAAAGTTTAAAATTCAGTGAGTAATTTATTTTTATTTTTTATTTTTTTACTTAATTTTATATATTTATTTCATGTAAACATTTTATTTAATTGTCTTTATTATGTGTTTTTTTATTTAATTATTATTATTTTTTTGTATTTTAATTTAATTTATTTTATTGTCTTTGCAGATTTTTAATATTCTATTATGATATGTTTATTTAGTTTTCTTCATTTATATTGTTTTTAATATTTTTTATTTATTTTTTTTATGTTTTATTTTTTTTAATTAGTGTTTTTTACCTGTACGTTTTACATATTGTTTTATTTAGATACTTAGTTTGGTTGTATTTAATTAAATTAATTTTATTATATTTTATTTTTATTTTTTACTTTTGTCATTTTATTCGATTCCATTTTATTCAGTTGTATTTATTATGTGTTTTTTTATTTAATTATAATTTTTTTTGTATTTTAATTTAGTTTAGTTAATTTATTGTCTTTGCAGATTTTTAATTTTCTATTATGATACCTTTATTTTGTTTTGTCCATTCTTATTTTTTTAAGATTTTTTTTATTTATTTTATGTGTTTTATTTTTTATTTCTTGTATTTAGTTTAAAATTTAATTTCATCACCACTATATATTTCTTAAATTCTTGTATTAAATTTTATCTTTTTAAATTTTTGTTTTCTTTCATTTTGATTTATTTATTTTAATTTAATTTTATTATTTTCGTACACTTTTATTTTTGTTGTTTTATTTTATTTTTATAAATTATATTTCTTAGGTCTAGAGTTTTTAATTAAATTTTGTTTTATTTTTTCAGTCTCTTTAATTACATATTTTTATAATTTTTATATTGTCTTTTTTATTAATTTGTTATTTCTATTTTAATTAAATATAATATTTTCATTATATTTCGTTTAGTTTTATTTAATTTGTTAATAACATAATTTTTAATTCATTAATAATTTGATCTTATTTTATTTTTAATTAATTTGTTTTACTTTAAATTTATTTGATTTATTGTATTTTATGTTAATTTATTTTATTTTCATTAATTTATTACTTTCCGTTATTTGTTTTTATATCTTTATATTTATTATATTTTTTTTTCTTATGTTCTTTATTTAAAAAAAAATAAAATAAAGTAAACCGAATTTATTTTATTTTTTTACTTTCCTTTATTTTATTTTTTTTATTTTCTTTTTTCTTTCTTGCTTTACATTATTTTATTTTATTTCATTTAAATTTATTATATTATATTAAATTTATTATATTTAATTATTTTATTAATATGATTTTTTCATTTCATTTCATTTTTCATTTCATTTCATTTCATTTCATTTCATTTCATTTCATTTCATTTCATTTCATTTCATTTCATTTCATTTCATTTTATTTTATTTTATTTTATTTTATTTTATTTTATTTTATTTTATTTTATTTTATTTTATTTTATTTTATTTTATTTTATTTTATTTTATTTTATTTTATTTTATTTTATTTTATTTTATTTTATTTAATTTTATTTTATTTCATTTTATTTTATTTTTTTTTAATTTTTTATTTTTTAATTTCTTTTTTAATTTTAAGTTTTTTTGCTTATTTTATTTTATGTTAGCAACAAATAAAGAAACTTTACTACAAGCAACAATATTTCAATTAATTTCAAGGTTAGATTTCTCCCCCTAATCCGATCTGCCAGTATTTTTCTCCTTCTAACCTCAAATTCTTCCTCTAAGTTCATAGTAATTATTTTTAACATGTTTCCACATTCGTTAAGTATTACATAAAACCTGTTCGAAACGAACGATAAATAGTCAGGTTATGCTTCATGGGCATTTCTACAGCAACAAGCGAACACTTGCTTGTGAGTGGGTTTATTTCCTGACTGCACTCATTCCCACTGATTGCCATGGACTTCCTGTAGTGAAAGAAGTATGTAAAATACAATTAGCTTCTACTTCATTAGAGACACCCAATGCAGTTGTAGCACATCTTCATTAGCCATGTAATGTAACAATGATAACAACAACAACATGTTTGTCAGTCTTCGGCGCTACAATTGCCTGCTCATCAACGTCACACAACCAAAGGGGTCAGAGAGATGGATGGGTTGTTAGCACAGCGGGTAGAGATGGAAGCAATGACAGGTAAAATAAAAACAACTTTTACAACAACATTCAACAACGCTATTGGGAGAGCAAATCAAATGCCACAACACAGCTTACAAAGTCGGGAGTCGACGAACGACCGACCAAGCGACCAACCGACCCTCTTAAGTCACTAAATTATTCTTTTTGTATTCCGTCTTTGTTTGAAGGTATTTGGATGAGTACCTGTTGCTTCATTTCACTGCTGCTTGCAACGGCTGCAATAACAATAACAAAAAAACATCTAAATATCTAACAACATTAGGGAATGGAAATAATTAACCAGTCAGCAAAGCTAAGCAATGACGTTCAACAGCCATTGTACAGAATATGAAAAAGCTGTGGTGTAACTGTGGGGCACCAACACCACCAACCACTGGCACCGTCACTAGTAAAGTGGCGTTTGCTTTTTTTTGTTGTTTTTTTTTTTAAGTTACAACGATAACTTACAGGTGCACTGTGTAGTGCTGAGGGGCGCCAGTGGATGTGGAAAAGAGCGTTAACTCATTCATGCTGTACGAGTACCCAACTCATCGGAAACTATGGTAATAACGAAGCGAAGCAGAAACGTTTTAAAACTCAAACTGTTTGGCGCAGCCATGGGAACCATGGAGAGCAAGTAACACTCATGCTTGTACTGAACGCTTTTCGATGTGCATGTGAGTGCCAGTAGGGAAATTTTAAAATTGAAGTTTTAATTCGTAATATTTAATCCAGGGTATTGGATAACGGTGTATAGGTATATATTATTTGGTATGCAGCTAGAATTGCAAGGGTCACGAGCTACACCCTGGTAATATAAGCAAAACTTGGGTAAGACGCGGCTACCAACTCCACGTGAAGCCTGAGGCTACAACCAAAGAAAAGGAGTTTTAGCGAAATCACCACGATATACTCGGTTTTGATCTGCTGAGGAGTTTTTTTTAACAAAGTTGCGGCAGCGATGTGAGTTAGATTAAAGAAAATGGTTTCCATTTTAACTTCCCATGCACCTTACCAGTTTAATATTTGAGGGGATGCAAGTTCCACATGTTTTGAAAAAAAAAAAAAACATTTATGTGGTTTTACTTTATTCTATTTTATTATATTATATTATTCCCTTTCATTTTATTTTATTCTTATTTTGTACATACTTAATTTAATTTTATTTTATTTTTGTTTGTTTTATTTTATTTAGTTTAATATCATTTAATTTTATCTTATTTTATTTAATTTAATTTAATTTTGTTTTAGCTTTATTTTATATTTGTTTATTTTATTTTATCTCATTTTATTTAATTTAATGCTTTTTTAACTTTATTTAATTTAATCTTTTTATTTTATATTATTTTATTGTAAATATTTTATTTTATCTCATTTAATTTTTATTTTACTTTATTTAATTTAAAGTTATTTTATTTATTATTTTGTTGTATTTTATTTTATTTTATTTATTTTTATGTTTTATTTTATATGCACTTTTTATTTTGGTGTGTTCTTATTTTGTATATAATAATTTTTATTTTATTTTTTTACATATTTTATTTATTTTTTTAATTCTTTTTTTTTATTTTATGATATTTTATTTTATTTAATTTTGCTTTATTCTAGTTTATTTAATTAATTTATTTTAATTTTATTTTGTTGTATTTAATTTTATTTTATTTTTGTTTATTTTATTTTATCTCATTTTATTTAATTTTATTTTTATTTTATTTAAATCATTTAATATAATTTAATTTTTATTTTACCTTATTTAATTTTTTTTTTTAAATTTTTAGTTTATTATATTTCATTTTATTTTATCTCATTTTATTTATTTAATTTTTATTTTACTTTACTTGATTTAATTTAATTTTATTTAATCTTGTTTTATTCAATTTAATTTTGTTTTATTTCAGTTGATTTTATTTTATATTATTTTGTTTTATTTAATTTATTTTTAAGAAGCTAATTTAATTTAATTTAGCTTAATTTAATTTAATTCTATTTTATTTTATTGTGTTTTATTTTTATATTTTATTTCATATATAGTACTTTTTATTTTGTTGTGTTCTTATTTCATATATAATAAAAGTTTTATATTATTTTATTTTACATATTTTATTTATTTTTTTTTATTATATGATATTTTATTATATTTAATTTTGCTTTATTCTAGTTTACTTAATTTATTTGAATTCAATTTTATTATATTTAATTTAATTTATGTTTATTTTTTATTTAATTTAATATAATATAATTTAATTTATTTTTTATTTAATTTATTTTTTTACTTTATTTTATTTTTTAATTTTATTTTTTCTTACTACTTTTTCCTACAGGGCATCTGCTTTTCTGCATATTCCCCCATTGTACTCTCATTGAAACACATGTGAATTTGTATGCATTTTTCTGTTCACCTGTCTACAGGTATGCATGTACATATGCACATACACACTTATGTACCTCCATATGTGTTTGTAAATTTATAGTTGTTGCTTTTCCAGAGTTGGCTCTTTAGTGGCATGGTGCTTTTGTTTACCAAAACAACTAACTTTAGTTCGTATATAGTTGTTGGTTGTTTCGTTGTTTTGTTTTGTTATTGTTGTTGATATTTTTCAGCATTCAACATTCAACATTCTGCATTTTATTTTACAATTTAAAATTTTATCTCTTTACTCCAATTCGAATAATAAATAAAAATTACTGGAGCATGGCGTTGACAGCCTTGCCACTTAAATGAAAATTTAACTAATTATATGTTTGTGGTATATATAAATATATTTGTATACCTAAATACATGTGTATGCACCATAATTAATTTATTTTAATACATAAGCAAAGAGACTTAATGAATAAGGGCGTACTATGTACTTGGATATAAAATAAAAACTTGAAAATATTGTATTTAAATTATTATTTTTTATTTAAAGAAATAAATTAAATAAATATATATTAAAATTAAAATAAATTTTAATTTGAGATACATTATTTTGAAATAATAATAATAATAATTTATAATAATCTCCTTGAATTTGAGTAGTTTATGTCATTAAAATCTGGGAATTTATTTTCATACAAAAAATCAAACAAAAATTCCTTGGAACAAGTCGACCTGATCACTTCGTCCAACTTATCCCTTCATTTAGTAAAATTTTGCCTACGTCTTTCCATTTTGATGAGGGCCTATTACTCGTTCCTCTCTCTTGTTTCGGTTAGCTGGCAAACCTCAATTATCGTGCCATCTAAGTCGTCTCAGATTGACTTCCTAGAGCTTCTAGCTGATACGGGTTGAAAGCTACAATACTGATCTGGAGACTTTTCAAGAACTACACATGAATATGTATGCAATTAGTTTGCGAACATTTCGGCAATATTTTGGCTTAGGTGATTTTTAATAGAACGATCTTGGGATCATGTTGGATATAGACCAGTACTTCACTTTTATATTGTCCCGCTTATTAGTTCTCGAACAACGAAGTAGAATCTATAGATCGATAAAACGGCTTCATCCAGATTGTTGAAAGTATGAGAACGAAGATTCTAGAGCTTCAGTTCTAATACAGCACGGTAGCCAAGAAGAAAATGCCGAGATAAGGATCAGGCCAGATTCTTAATTCGACTGTGTGTGTAAGATTAGGATAGTGGCCCAGCTGTTACTTGATGAGTGCTAGAATATTCTTCAATCTTCCATGATTATCTTCAAACAATTTTAGACGAAATTTGCAATTTTTGCAGAACTGATACGTAGATCACTTTTCAAAGAGAAGGTCACAGGTAGCTCGGGGCATTGCCACCCGTTTCCATATCGACCCAGATGGCTTTTATCGCAAGTTGTGAAATTACCGGCATTTCAATATAACACACAACCCAGCTTAATCGAAAAATGATTCGACGTTATAGAGAGAAATGACAGGCATTATTCAATAGACAGAGAGGTCACCTTAACGGCGTCCAAATGTTAAGATAGCCATCAGAATTAAAGCAGACATCCTTACCCGAAGTTAATCTCGGGTATAGTAGATCTATCGCCTCCTTGATTGCTGTCATTTTTGCTTGAAAATAGAACATTGGTCGGAAGGTATGAGCCCACAACCGATTTCGATTGCTTCGGTTGTTTCGGATGTGATTATAACGGCTAGTTATGACCCTCTAGGAGTAGGCAAAGTTGAAGTCGTCGAGGTCTTCTAACATGAGGTCCACTAAACCAACTTTTTCGATGGGTTCGAACCAGAGAGCGTTAGATGAGTCGATTTTAGGTATATCAATGTCGAATTTAGGTAAGTACTGAGTAGAGTCTGCTACGGTATTCAGACATTATTTGTAAGAATACTCAGATCGCTAGCTAGAGTATTTCGTTAGCTATGGGTGTGGCCACGACAGAAAGTGAGTTAATGAATACGATTGTTTTCTGCAAATAGTGCCAGGGTCTGTCGGTCGCTAGGTGTATAGTTGACATTAGTAAATTTCCTTTTATGGTTCTCAAAATAGTGTTCTGAGAGCATGTAAACTTCTTCATCTGCTGCTCGCAAGCATAGATTGCCTTGCAATCGAAAGTTACGAGTAACTTTTTTTGGTCGTGCTGTTGTTTGGGAGTGAGAGTCTTCGGTTGGATAAAAAACCGGTTCCTTCCGGTATAAAGATCCGACTGTAGCGGGTGCTATTGGATTTTAATCGCCTCTTATGACAGGCATGTCTTACCGCGGGTAATTTCTTGAACCCCTAACCTTATTTGTCGTCTTTTGCCCCAGTGTTTGCGGCTATCGGCTAGTGGATTTTGTTGTTGCTTTCGACTCTAGTGACAATTGTTGTCCTATACGTAGTGAAGGAATGCAGGCTGTCGAATGTGACTCCAAACAAGTCTGGGCTTTTACATTCAGGCCGGTACCACTTCATCCTGTGGAAGAGGCTTGCCGTGGATTTCGCTAGTTTAGTTGTTGTTGTAGACGTTCTCTGTGGAAGTGTGAAAGGATGGAGAGACGGCAGTTTGTTTTTGAATAAAGGTTCACAATATTCTATTCAAATGTCAAACCAAAGGTATATGAGACCAAGAGGCATCATCTGGTCGGTTAGAGAGATTCGAAATGCAGGTATTCAAGATAAGTGGAGGGAGAACATCACTCTGTGTAATAATTTCATGATCTTTTTGTATTATTTTTTTCAAAATTTTTTATTTTACACAGTATTTGTTTCATTCATTTTTTCGCTTAAAAACGAACGTAAATTCCAATCACCCAAATTGAAATTGAAAAATTTCCAATTTTCCCAAATAAGTTAAAGAAATCAGTTTATTTGAGTGACTTGCTATGAGATGCATGCCATAATAGCGATAAATGTTGAAAATAGTTACGTCATGCAACCATATATGGGCATATATACGAGTATGTAGATACTATACGTACATACATTCATATGTATGGGTCCCAATAGGCTCATTTATCGGTCATTGCCAATGTGAAAAACAGAAGACAAAAGCGTAAATGTGTTTGCCACTTCAATATGTTGCAGCAACACTTGGGTCTCTCTTCAACTCAACTGCGTAAGCTCTTGGCGCATAAGAAAAGTAATAATAAAGAAATAAATAAATATTTACGAGTATTGTTGTCGTAATGCCCACTTTTGGCGACGGAGGTCAACTGCAAAACTTCAAAATGACAAAAAATATATTTGTTTCGTTTTTAATTGACTGTGGCAACGTGAAACAACAAGAAATGCATGCAAATATATATGTAAATACACATGTACATATAAGCACATAATTTGGTTGTTACGTAAGCAGCTGAAAACGTCAATTTGCCTATGTTTTAGCAAAAATGAGTTGTTGCCACATTTTAATGTGTTTATTTTTATTTTTATTTTCTTATTTTTATTTTTCTTAATTTCTTAATTTTTTTTTTTTTGCTAAATGTCGAACAATGCAAAAGCGTTTAGTATTAGAAAAAAAAAATTAGCGTAGCTGAAAAGGCTGAACAAATTGAAATGGTGAAAATGAAGGTCAGCAAGCCATGCTGTCAGTCAGTTAGCTACATCTACTCGTACATACATATATACATATTCGTACATATATTTTGTTGCTAAAAAAGTGCTTTAAAAGGAAAAGTTTACAAATTACCTACATATGTACATATTATATGAACCAATCGGCTGACGGTCACAACGACTGTTGGTTTGACAACATTTCAATTTGACAATAAAGCAAGCACAGAAGAAGAAGAAGAAGAAGAAGACACCACCATTTACCAGCATAATTTTTTTGCAAGCTTTAGCTCAACACGCTTGGTTAATTATTGAGTTATTAACGTGAAGTAAGCGGTAAGAGGTTGCCATATTTATGCGGCAAAAAGTTAGGAAAATGTGTTAAAATATTTCCATTAGATTTCGTTTTTACTTTGTTTTTTTTTTTAGTTTTAATTTTTTACAACTCGTATTTTCATTTTACTATTTTAATATTTTTTCCCCTATATTCATTTTTGTATTTAATATTTTACATAATTTATTTTAATATTCATTTATTTTTTATTTTATTTTTCATTTATTTTATTTTAATATTTAATATTTTTTCTCATTTGTTTATTTTTGTATTTGATTTAATACAGTACATAATTTATTTTAATTTATTTGATTTTATTTTTCATATATTCTATTTTACTTTTTTAATATTTTTCCCATTTGCTTATTTCTGTATTCAATATTTTACAAAATTTATTTGATTTTTCATTTATTTTTGATTTTATCTTTCATAAATTCTATTTTACTTTTTTAATATTTTTTTCTATTTGTTTATTTTTGTATTTGATTTAATACTTTATATAAATTATTTGAATTTATTTGATTTTATGTTTTCAATTTACTTTTACTAACACATGCAATGTTATTTTATTTTTATTTTTTAATTTTATTTTTTGTATATTTTTTTGTTATACTTTACTTAACGCCATTTTTTTAATTTATTTTAAATGACTTACTTTATTTTAAATTTATATCCTTTTATTTAAGTGTTTTTTAGTTTTATTTTTTATATTTTGCTTAATTTATTTTATTTTATTATTTATTTTTAGAGATTAATTTTATTAAATTCCTTATTTTATTTATTTTCTTTATTATTTTTATTTTATTTATATTTTGGTTTATTTTAATTTATTATTTATATTTTATTTTAATATATTTTATACTAGAGCGGGTAATTCGCGGGTAATTCATAAATATAAATGCCTTTAGTAAAGTTTTAGGTTGGTTTTTAAGGTATTTAATACATACATTATTATATGAAACTCTCCTAAAATTTATAAAATAAAACAATTTTTATTTTAATATAAGGATTTAAAACTTAAGGGGTTATATCCACTTGTAATTTTCAAAAAAATGTACATACGAGTATATTTAAGAACATTTTCCGAAAAGTTGCGAAGTTGATCCGACAGTCGGAGATATGATCGTATCATTAAGGACGTCTCGTGGCCTTCGAAAATGGGCGAAGCGCAAGGGGAGTAGCCTAAGCTGTCTCGTCACCGCTATGCCTTTGTAAACGATTTTTAAAATGTTCGGCCTTTAAATGTGTTTTTCTCGAAACGCTGTTTTCAGAGTTGGTGAAGAAAATTTCTCTGAAACTACTGAACCGCTCGGCTTAAAATTTTTACACGAACTTCTTATGTCGTGTGTTATGTCATCAATTTTTGACAATAATTTGAAGTGTAGAATTTCTCATAAAAAATTATTTTTTTTTTGAAGCCGCCATTTTGTCAAAAATCAAAATTTCCACTATTCCTTCAATCATTACCTGTACTCATCCATTATAATACTAAATTTTATTTTGGTTTTCGAGTTTCAGATAATTTGAAGCAGAAATATCTTTCTCACCGCCAGACAGCTTTTTTTTGGAGGCCCTTCTGGAAATCGGAACCAGAGGATCTAATATTCTTTAAAATTAATCGTTTATTGTTAAACAATATTAAATTCTGTTTATTAACATTTTTTCTATTAATTTCTATAATAAAATGCCTAAAAAAAAGGATTTATTTTGTTTTGCAAGTGGAGATAACCCCTTAAGAAAAGATTAAAATAAAATAAAATACGGATATATTTTTACGAAAGAGAGGTCCTTGTAGGCAAAATTTTTTAATTTTCCGTAAGGTAGTAGTATCATTAAGCAACTCTGTGAGCTTACTATACAACTGATCATGAGAGAAGCATCTTTCTCGAGCCTACCTCTGCTACCTTATGAGTTTGGTCTTGAGCTTTGTTTATGGTTATTGTGGAGCATACTTACAAGGAAAGCTGTCATGGATTCGAAGGGTTAATTTATATTACACCGTAACATAATTACTGCGTTCCAACTCTCAATTTCAATATGTCAATTGGGAGACCGGTTCATTTTCAATAGGGCAAAGTTGTCTTTGTACCAAATACGATTTTTTTTATTTGATTTGTTTCAGTTCCACTTTCCTGCTTTCTGAGCGAAAAATTGAACCCAACAACGGTAAGCCCAAAGCTACTACTGTGTCGCAAATCGAACGATAAATACACATTTTTTTTAATAGATCGGTCCCGGGTGTACATATTGGAAGAAAAACAGTTCCCCATGTGTGTGTCGGGTAAAGAGTTACTTGTGTACTAACTAAATTTCATGTAAACCAAACGATTTAAAAATAAACTCGATTTTTGCGAGTAGATAGGTCTCAGGTCCACTTATCGGAAAATCCTTTCTTAGCGGATGCATACGTGTATGTGTACACAGAACACATCTCTATGACCAGTCGCTTAGACTGTGGGTTGATCTGTCCATCATTTAGAACAAAGTCTTTAAATACATATAGATTACTTTAATTTTTATTTATATCCTTTTATTTTATATTTTTTTATTTAATTTAATTTATTTTTTTTTTTATTTTTTTTATTTTATTTTCTGAAAATTCCTTCCGTTTAACTTATTTTATTTTATACATATTTTGTTTCATTTATATATTTTTTATTTAATTTAAGCTTACCTAATTATTTTTTTTTTACTTTCTAATATTATTTAATTTTTTACTATTTTATTTTATTTCTTTATTCATTTATTTAAATGATATAAGCATTTTATTTTATATTTATTTATTTAGTAGTTCATTTTACTTTATTTTTTTAAATTTTTAAACGCAATTTAATATTAATGTTTTATTTTATTTAAGTATATTTTAATGCATTCTATTTATTTTATTTTATATTTTAATGTTTATGTTGGTCCTTACTGTAAATTAATTTATTTTATTTTTTGTCCTTTTTATAGTTTGTTTTAATTTATTTTATTATAGTTTTTTATTTATTGTATTTTAATTTTTTTTTTTTATTTTAGTTAACATTATTTCATTTGTCTTCATTAATTTAATTTTTTTCTTAAAGCGTGTTTAATTTCTTTTTATTTAATTTTATTGCGACTTATTTTAAAGAATTTATATAAAGTAATTTTTTTATTGTACGTGTTTTATATATATTTTTTTTTGTTTATGTTTCATTTCCTTTTTTTAATGTGTTTTAGATTCATTTAACTTGAAATTTTTTATTTTTAATTTGCTTTATTTTATTTTTCTTCGTTAATTTAATTTTATTATTTAAACCTATTTAATTTGTTTTTATTTAATAATATTTTGTTTAATTTTATTACGATTTATTTAAAAAAATTTGTTTAATTTCTATTTTTTTTTGTCCGTAATTTATATATATTTTTTATTTTGTTTATGTTTCATTTCATTTTTTAATGTGTTTTAGTTTAATTTAACTTAAAAATATTTTATATTTGAATTTAATTTATTTTTTAAATTTTATTTTAATTTATTTTATATTTTTTATTCCATAATATTCTATTTTTATTTATTTTTATTTTATATAGTTTATTTAATTTGATTAATTTTATTTTTTCATTTTACTTTTAATTTATATTTTTATTAACATTTCTATTTTAAATTTTTAAGTAAACTTATAAATTTTTTATGATTTTTTAATACCTACAAAAGTGCAATATTAGAATAAAATTGTCAACATTTAACAATTCTTTACAGCAACAATTGCAGCATTGATGTCATGTAAAACACAACATAAAAAGGTAAATCATTCAAAAAATTAATGAAATAGAAATAAAGGTTTAATTGTAACTAAATTGAAGTGTATGTGTGTTTGTGGCAATGAAGGCAAACAAGTCAATGCACAAACTTTATAAAAAATTAAATAAAATAAATGAATATATGTATATGCATGCATGTATAAGCTAGGCTAAAGCGGCGCCCATCTACATGTACATATGTAAAATAAATACATACATAAATACGTACATATAAAAGTATGTATTTGCGTACGAATTAATTTTCATATGCAATGGGATGAAGTGTCGCGTAACTGGCGGATATCATCGGTTCCACTTCGCAGCGCATGGATTTTAAATATGCACAGCATATACACAATAGCATATACATATGTACATATACTCTTATGTATGTATATACATATAAAAATATGTACCAAATGCATATTTGTTATAAATTACTATGTGAGTAAAGAATGTATGACAAATGCAGGATGGAGCGTACAACTTGTTCAATTGGGGATTTGACAGGTGAACAGCACACAAAATATAGAGTGCAGAAAAAATGTATAACAACCAATAAATTATGTCTGCATGTATGAACATACATTTGTAAATATATTCGAAACAGCTCTAAATTATATAAATTTAAATAAAAATCAAATGGTTTAATTTTAAGTTAAAAATCATATAGTGTGAGTCCCTCAATTTGTTCAAATTTTTAATGACTGAATAAGTAAAGTATCACAATGTAGTGATAAAATAAACTTGGTTAAATTATAAACAAGTTTGGCATTTATTTTCTTATTGCAGCAATGCTGCGTTACCTAGTTTCAGGAACTATTACTTCCCGCCTAACCAAATGACCACACTTTCTGGAAGGAGACCTCTGAAGGCGGAATTAAAATTTTATAAAACCATTAAAAAATGATCTTGATTAGGGTTACCGCTTTTCGATTGGTTAAATGGTAATACCAGCTACTTGAATGAGCAAAAAATAGACATGCATCCTCATCATAAACAAAAGCTTTCTTGGAACTGTCAATTGCCCGACTATGCATTAGCTTTATATTAGTTATATACTAGTTCATTTAGGCTTGTTGACTTTTTACTTCTCCTAAAACAAAAACTAAAATAAAAATAAAAAATTGTTCACCAGCAGCGGAAGTCGCAGGTTTACCCTCAGATTGTCTTCGGTTATGAGACCCATACTACATACATGCATAATGCCTACCAGCTTGATCCAATATCTCAGAATCGATCAGAAAAAACGTGAAGAATTCGTTCTTCGTCAGCACGATAAGGTATTTCAGGATAGGGATGAAAGTTATGAGCTTCACCCAAAGTGATTTAAACGATTTGGTACGTGAATTGAACTGATAAAGGATAAGGCCTTTGCAAGAAAGCTGAATGTCCACGAAAAATTTACCCAGAATTGGTTGGTGAATGTTGTCGAGAACTTTCTGGCACTATAAATCAGAAAATTAAAAAAAAAAAAGATTTGATTAATGAATTTATAATGTCATATAAAGCTTTGGCATTAAAAATACTTATGTTGGACTCTGATTTGGATATCTTTCCGGCGAACGGGGCGAGGATTTATAAGGACATCTACTTAATGGAAAAGCGTTTACAAAGGAAATGGAGTCCAGAAGTGCTACTAGATTATTGCTTGTATGTATTTCGTGTTTAACCGCTGAAGCATTTTTAAGGTGAGCATTTTAATGTTTCTCCAAAAAATGGTGGGACCTATTCTCAGCAGCGTCTGACCGCCCGAAAGATTTTTATGAGGAGATTTTATAATATTTCCCATCAGAAATACACTCGGAGGATTTGATATTCCCTGCCGAGGGGCGTATGTAATTAGAAAGATAATTTTTCTACAATTTTGAATAATCGTTGGTCAATATTCGAATCCATGACCTTTCGTATTGTATCACGTACTATTAACCACTCGGTTACTACGACCACCACTGAACAGTCGGTTACAAGGAATAATAAATTGTATAAATATAAATGAATTATAGCTCCTTTAATCTATTTAGAATCCATTTCAAATAAATAATCATAAAATGAATTAATCAAAGTTTGATTGATTAATCAGTCGAATTTATCAGAACTAAGGATTAATACAAAAAATTATACGATTTTGTTTAATGTATATTTAGTGGAGTATTAAATCGCTTTTACATTTATAAAATTACGTGTAGTAAATTTCTAAAGAGGTAGGTATGGAAATGGAGTAGGGTGCGGAGCGTATGAAAGTTAGAGGGAGAGACAAGTATAATTTTGTTAGAATATAAGGAAAAACATTCTAAAGTATACTTCAACACCTTTCTTTTCAGCAATGATTTGCAATTTATATTAAGTTCTTCCACAAATTTATTGTTTCGACAAAAAATGTTTTAATTTTTTTTCTTCAGCTACTTGAGGAATCAATTAATTTTGTTTTTTTTATTACTCGACTCAACGCCCTCAAGGTATTCTAATGAGGTTTTTACACTTAAAGCAATTTAAATTTCATAAAAAGTTTATACTTTTCTACATACACGTATGTACTTGTATGTATGTATATATTTCAAACAATATGAAGTATGTAGAATTGTTAATGACCTAAGAAAAAGGGATATGTGTCAAGTAGAAACAAAATATCGATACGCATGTGTACGCTAGAAAATCGTAGAATGTGCGTGATTGGCAGCACTTAAAGCGAGCTTTTTGTGCTAGTAAAAAAATGTAAAAAAAAAAATATTAAAAAGAAAAATATTAAATTATAATATTTTTATTTTACTTTTTATTTCTTTATATATTTCTAAAATTTTTGAAGCTAAAAAGTAAGCATATAAAAATTTGTACACTAATTTGCCCAACGGGCAATATATGTAAGTACTCAATTGATGATTACAATAAAGAAATGGGTCGCTCCTCTAAAACTCATTTGCTCTTTTCTTTATTGTAAAGCAGTTAAGTATTTATATAAGCGAGCGTAAGTTTGTAAAATAAATATTTTTCTAATTAATTTTGTATTTCAAGCACACTCATTAATTGGGTTAGGTTTACAAAAAATGAAGAATATTTAAATTTATTTTTTATTTGAATTATTTCTGTTTAGTTACATACATACCAACATGAAGAAGTCAATAAAATAATTTACATACAAAAGTGAGAACAAATTAATTTTATACAAAACTTTTATAGAGTATTTACAATATATGTTTACTACTTATACACATTAGGGTGCTTCAATGGAGGTCAATTATTTTTTATTAAAAGTAATGCAAGAGCTTTTTACTCAAAGGTAATTTTAGTTTTCATATTTAATTTTTTCCTACTTAAAACTAAAAATTTCATATCAGAAATTAGGATTTTTTTGCATCTATAAAAAAAATGCGCAACTCGAAAGGGTTCAGAAAACAAAGGTTGTGAAAAGAAGATATACTTTTTATTCGGTTTTCTATATTTACAATAACATTTTGAAGGCCAGAGTTCGAGTCCTGGTCCGACCAACATCCAAAATTACAGAAAATTAAAGGAAATGTCAAGCCCTCCAAGTGTATTTCTGACATGAAATAAAGGCTCCTCATAAAAAAAACAACCATGTTGTACCCTTTTCATACCAATGCATGGAATCTTGTTTCGAGTCAGGTTGAGCTCAGGTTTCGTCTCAAGTAGCAATTCGCTGCAATATACGTACACCATCCTTCTCTACATTACAGAGGTCCGAAGATATACGTGAACACTGTACGCACAATCGTGTTTAGAGAGGAGTGAGCCGTCTCCGTACGCATTCTGCGCTGACATTAGTCATATTATATATGGTATATACTATACTAAGCCGCCTCCGAACGTCTGATGGATTTTTTATGAGGAGCTATTTCATGTCAGAAATACACTCGGAGGAGTGGACATTCCCTGCCGAAGGGCTACCGCAGTTAACTTAATTTTTTTTACTTATTTTTTTATTTAAATTAATTTTCTATGTCGGCTACCGCGGCCGCGTGCCAAAATTACTGTGCAGAATTTTAAGTAGGATAACATGGGATACACCAGCCATTTCTGCCATTTCTTTTCTTCTTTAGTCGAATATGGTGTATGGAGGACAATTTTTTCAACTTTTTGGTCTGGCGCGTCAGCTTCATGCTCTTTCCTGGTCCCGTGCCGTCTTCAAGGGAACAGTTTAAATAAACTGTGCTACTTGCACATCATAGTTTATCCCGCACAAAAGTCGCCGTAAACCAATGACATATCTTTGATTGTGGTCGTAGTTGATTTTTCTAGCTGGGTAAGGTATTATATTTCCCTACCGATTATGTTTACCCCCTTTATTTCACAAACATAATTTTTCAAAAGAATTACTCCCCACCAGGTCAACTACAAAAATAGTCTAGTATGGTACAATTCGAACATAGAAGTACCGGAAATTGGGAATGAGGCAATGAATTCGAATGGGAAAGGAAATGATGGGAATGGAAAAAAGATCGCCTCTTGAAACAACACTTGAAGTGTAGTTGTTGTAACAGAGAGCGAGGAGAGTTGGATGCATTAAAATCTGATATAGACCATCAATTTGAGTGACTCCAGGCTAGATTAGTTGCTGAAGAGATCAGTTAACAATACCGTGTAAAATATAATGAAACATTTTCACCCCCAGTTTCTTGGATTCGAAGCGATTCAAATCGTATAGCACTAACAAAAGAATATGAAATGTATTAAAATTTAATTAAATAAGTTAACAGACACAGACCGAACAGTTCGTTAACGAGCGATATCCGTATCGCGCAATGAAACTTAATAAGTCTCTCGATCGCTGATCTGAAACGGTCAGCTCTTGAGTGAAGCACGAGGTAGGACACTCTTCATAAAACAATTTGATTTTCTGAATGGGAAAGTGAGTCATGTAAAAAGCGCAAAAAGCAAACAGAAAACCCAGAATATTATCAAATTAAGCGTGGATAATGATGGATGATGATGTTTCAAGATACAAATTGTTGGAAAAAAAAAAAAATTAAATACAGTTTACAAAGATGAACTTAATAATTTTTTCGCTAGAGAAATGAAATGTCGCGCATTATCGGCGACAGTTGCTGTCATAGGCCAGACCGAACGAATGTTTCCTGAAGACCCAACAGGTTGCCTGTGAGTCTAGATATACTTTTTTGTGTAATATCTGCTTAGTTAACTTTTATTGGGATATATATTTCAACCTGTTCTGGGTTATTTGTTCAAATTATAAGCCGATAGAAATCCTGATTGTTCCTAACAGCCAATATATGCTTCCGATTTCCCCAACTCGTTAGACTTTTCGTTACAAAAAAAAATGGTAGGACGATCTTAAGCTTGCGGGCTCGACATGTCCACCATTTGACTTTCCGGCTCTGGGAATACCCAAGTTTTAGAGATGTCGAGCCCGTGAGCTTAAGAAATTCAAACAATTTTTCATGAAGTTGGAATTTACCATTGACGAGGACAAGATCAGAGAATACGTTTGCTTGCCTATACTGTCGCAATTATTTATGAGAACTCTATGGTTCTTTTCTATGCCTAGAACTTACACATGAAGGAAGTTAGCTCTTTGGGGTATATGCAAAGGGAGAGATGTTAAGATGCCTGGAGTTCAGTTATTTGTTATCCTTCTCAATTGCGTAATATTGTTGTTCTATGTAGTATAATAGGTTTCAACTAACGGTCCTAACGTTGTCCCTTTGTTCACGACCTATGAATACGATCTTTATGAAGCCTTCTTAGTCAAGCCAAGCTCGTCTCCTTATGCTACAACTTTGATTCCATTGCCGTTAAGTTAATCTGTAAATTAGGATCATCCTAATGTATATGTATAACCTAATATATACCGTATGTAATTTTTTTTAGTCTACAATCATTGATCCAACACGCATTCTCGTTCGACGACACCAAAGCGATGTGATGTGATGTGACAAATGCATGCAAACATTTTTATTGCACCGTTAATAAATGTAATTTATACGTATTTATGGGCGCATGAGTAAATGCGTGTGCTGCGGTGTGGACTACCAACGACATGCGATTATGCATTTCACGTGCAATCTATGCTAAGTATGTAGATATATATATAAACATACATACATACCTCTATATTCAACGCAATATCAAATTTAAATTCAAATGTGAAACGTTAAGTATGTGACTACAATTATACATATGTACATACATTTGAATGTATGTAAAATACCAATAAAATAGTTTTATATTGTACAATACATAAAATCGATAATAAAATAAATAAATTCACTTTTTCATTCCATTTTTTATATTTGCTTATTGTTGTTGTGCTCAGTTACGCATGCAGAAAATACCGTTTCCGTTAGAGCGATCGAACATGCGAGCGTTATGCTTGCGGTTGTTTAATGCCAATCAACATTTTATTGATATTATTTTACGAATTTGTTGTGAATGTTAATAATGTATTATTGCACCTAAGACATGTTGGTGTAATTAAGTTCATTCCAAAACCAGTAGCAACAGTTCACAGACCCTGTAGACATATTCATATGTACATGCTTACAAACAGAGGTATCAAATTTTTGATCTTAACTTTATTATGAAACCTTTTAAGGTAGTGTTTTACATTCACTCAATTAATAAATAACAGATAGAGCCATTCCCATATGAAGTGGAAAATTTTTGACCACTAGAATACCTGTAGTTCTAGATGTTAGACCAAACATATCTGGTCTATTTCCAGGAAACAGAAGTATTCCATTTATGTAAAATTTCCAAAAATATAACTAAAACGAGCCATGAATATGTATATATATCTTTTTGAAAAAGATGGATTCACTTCCCGTAAAAAAAGAATTCGAAATAGGAAGAACTATATATACGAATTTTTTCGAATAGATCAGTCCTTGGTTGATTTGCAACCCTTTCCAGGAACCATTGAAACAATCTGAAAAAGTCTCAAGTCAATTGGTCGGTAACTTCCCGAGACATGCCGATCTTTACAAACGAAGGTAGAATTATACATACACGTATATAAATATTATAAGTATTATTTTTTATATTATTTATTTTTATTTTTATTTAATTATTTATTTCTTAGGTTATTTAATTTTTTTACTTTACTTTTGCTCCTTTGTTTTATTTATTTATTTTTTACTTTATTTTATTTTATTTTAGTTTATTTTATTTTTTTTTGTTTTATGTTATTTTATTTCATATTATTTCTTTCCATTTTTTTTTATTTAATTTAATTTTAGTTTATAATATTTTAATTTGTTTTATTTATTATACATTCGTATATAATTTATTTTTATATTTCATCTTATTTCATTTCATTTTTATTTTTAATTTATTTTACTTTATCATATTTTACTCAACTATATTTAATTTAATTTAATTCCCTCTTTTATTTTATTTTAATTAATTAAAATTAAATTATTTTAAATTATTCGATTTATTTAATTTGATTATAATATTTTTAATATAATTAAAATAATATAAAAAGAAAGAAGGAAGATATTATTTTATATTATTTTAATTATATTTTACTATATCTAATTTTAAGTAAATTAATTTAGTATATTTTTTTATTATTTTATTTGATTCTATTTATCTTCTATCTTATTTCATATTATTTTAATTTTTTTATTTTATTTCATTTTTCATGTAATTAAATTATTTTATTTTGCTCTGCTATATTTTATTTAATTAAATTCTACTTTTTTATTTTATTTGAACTTAATTTTATTGTTTTATTTTATTCGACTTATTTAATTTGATTTTATTTAATTTAATTTTAAATTATGTAATTTAAATATTGTAGTTTAATTTTTTTTGATTATCTTATTTAAATTAAACTTTTTTATCTTCTATCTTACTTTACATTTGTATATTTTTTCATTTATTTATTTTATTTTTTTTTAGTTTTAATTAATTTTACTTTTTTTATTTACTGAATTTTACATAATTTTGTTTTATAATTTTATTTTATTTTTTATTTTATTTTATTTCATTATATTTTATTTTATTGAATTTACTTTACACTATTGTATATTATTTTTATTTAATCTTTTAATTTTTAATTTTTAATTTTATGCTCATTTAAAGTTTTTATTTTATATTGTTTTATGGTTTTTATTATATTATATTTTTTTATATTGTTTTTTGTAGTTTAATATCTTTTATTTTATTTTTTTTTTTTTATTTATTTCAATTTTGTTTGTGTGTTTTTAATTTAAGTTAACTTTATTTTCTTTAATTTAATTTAAGTTGTTTATAATTTATTTAATAATCATTTTTATAATTAATTTAATTATTTTTCTTAATTTTATTTTAATTTATATAATTTTGTCTTGTGTATTTTATTATATTTTATTGTATTTTATGTATTTAATTATATTTTCTTTTTATTATTATTTTATATGGTTTAAGGGGGGACATCTGAGTAAAATTTTGAAAAAATCAAAAAAATTTTTTTTCGTTTAAAAGATGCTTTAGGATCTTAAAAATAATATACCACAAGATAGAATCCGGCAAAAGTGTCTAAATGTCCAAATTTTCCATTCTGCGGCAATGCCTCATAGGCATATTCTATATATACAGTGGCGGACTAAAGTCTACATACGACCCCTTTTTTTGGAATCCCTACCGTCCCATAGTTTTTACAGGAAAAGTATTGATGTAGTCTTGCTTTGAATTTAATTGTAAGACAAAACCGAAAATTTCATATTTGTTCAACATTAACTTTCAATGTTATTAACAAAAAACTCAAAAAAGCCGTTGACAAAAGTGAACATACGTTTCATTAATTTGTTTCGTTTATTACTTCAGCTATTGTTTTCAGCGGTCAAGTACCGTTTTTTTTTTCTTTCTATACTTTTCTTGGTATTTGGCTTTATCTTTATTGTTTTCCATCATTTGAAAAAAGAAATACAATCGCGAAAATGTCGTCAGGAACGGAAATCCCGGGGGCTGTGCGAAAATTGGTTATAAAACACAGAAATGATAAGAAAACGTTCGGCGAAATAGCTAAATTGTTAAATTTAAGAAAAGCGACGGTGCAAACAATTTATAAAAACTTTGCAGAATCGGGCTCGTTCGAGAGTAAGCCGCGAAGTAGCCGTCCAAAGAAGCTTACCCATAGGGACATCTCTTTCATCCGTAATAAAGTAAGCCAAAATTCCAACGTACATGCTACCAATTTGGCCCAGAAGCTAGCTAAATGATCCCAAATTGTTGTGCACTTACGCACAATAACAAGAACTCTTAACAACGAAGGATTCTACAGCAGAACTCCTCGCAAGAAGCCTCTCATAAGCGAGAAAAACCGCGCACATCGGTTGGATTTCGCTAAAAAGCATCTAAAGAAGGATCATGAGTTCTGGAAAAGCGTGCTATTTACGGATGAGTCAAAATATAACATATTTGGATGCGATGGCAGAGCAAAAGTTTGGAGAAAACCCATTACTACCATGGATCCCAGGCACCTTATTTCGACCTTAAAGCATGGTGGTGGGAGTGTCATGGATTGGAGAGCAGTTGCAGCGTCTGGAGTGGGTAAATTGGTCTTTATTGAAGGAAATATGGATCGCTTCGAGTATAAGACCATATTGGAAAATAATTTGAACCTATCTGTGGACAAACTGTGCCTTGGCTCGAGCTGGATCTTTCTACAGGATAATGATCCTAAGCACACAGCGCAAATTGTAAAGGATTGGCTGCTGTATTATGCTCCGCGGCAGTTGCACTCATCACCACAAAGCCCGGAATTGAATATTACATAGCACGTATGGAAAATATTGGAGCGGAAAATTCGAAAACACCCTATAAGTAATGCATCAAAGCTCAGAGAGAAACTTCAAGAAGAGTGGCAAAACATTACAGGAGAAGAGCTGGAAAATTTGGTTTATTTCAATGTTAGACGCTTGCAAGCGGTGATCGATGCGCATGGTGGCCCAACAAAATATTAACTTAGCTATTAAAATTAATATGATTACCTAGAATAGCTAAGCAAAAAATCGTATGTTCACTTTTGTCAGTGCCTTTTTTCCATTTTTTGTTAATAACTTTGAAAGTTAATGTTGAATAAATGAGAAATTTTAGTTTTTGTTATATACTTGAATTTAAAACAAAACTGCATCATTATTTTTTCTGTGAAAGCTATAGGACGGGTTGAATTCCCAAAAAATGGATCGTATGTAGACTTTAGTCCGCCACTGTATATAATAACTTTAAACGCGTTTTTCTCGAAACCACTTTTTTTTAGACGGCCGGAAACATAACTCGAGCAAATCTTAACCGATCGATCTAAAATTTTGACAGTATATTCAAAATTCCTTCCTCTATCGACACACGTATAATTTTTTTTTTATATTGCTTACTTTTTTTTTTAATAAACAATTTTTGGACTTTTTTTCCTCGTGAAAATTTGAACTTTTTTTTCGATCACGCACCATTTTGCGAAAAATCAATATATCGAAAAAATCCTACGTGTGTCGATAGCTGTTGATGTATAGAAACTAACAAAACTTTATTTTTTGTTCCAGATCAAAAATTAAGGACGTTAGCTTTCCGGCCATGGACCCCCTTCCCAAAAATAGGGCCTACGAAGAAATGCTGCACAGCCGCCATTTTGTTTTCGATTTCTTTCAAAAAATCATATTTTGTACATCGGATCGCATATTATAAAACCTACTTTACAAAATTTCGATTGGCTCTTTGTCAAAAAAAATTCCAGAAAATCCGCTTATTTTTTTTGAGTTACTCAGATGTCCCCCTTAATGTATGTTAATATCTGTTTTGTGTGTTTTTTATTCAATTTAGTTTAATTTTCGTTGATTTCATTTCATTTAATTTTTTTCTTTAATTCACTTTATTATATTATTTAATTTATTATTTAAATTTTATTTTATTTTATTCTTTATTTTGTTGTTTTATTTTATTTTTATAGTTTCATTTTAAATTATATTTTTTTATTATAGGTATTATATATATTTTTTAAATTTATTTTACTTTAGTTCTTTATTCTGGTTGTATTTTATTTATTTTTAAGATTATTTTATTTTATTTTGTTATATTTTTGTGTATCAATATACTTTATCAGTAATTAAACCACTCTGTTATTCCCTCAACAAATTTAATTTGGCTGATGACCGCAAATGAAGCGTCAAACTTAATGTTATTTTTTGGAAAATATGGCACGTTCTAATTTATATAATACAATTAACTATTTCTTTCATCATTCTCGTCTTCTTCTTCTGTCTGAAGAAATTTCTAAACACTTTACCAATAGAATTTCATGCCATCAATCGCCATTCTCCACGTGTTCGTTGCAATGTTAAGCTTTCTACACGTATACACAAACACAAATGCAATGCTCTAAATTGCCTATTTCGAATAACGGTAAATGCACCAATTTAAATGAATTCTATTAACTTTTATGATCCATCGATTTATGCCTCACTGAAACGAGCGATCAATCGATTAAACGAAGTACGAGGTGATTTGGCTGAACAGACGTCCACTTGGAACGAGTAAAGCACGTTCGCTACGAAAACTCGCTGCTGCTCGCTGTCAAACGTCAATCGCTGCTCTGTGGCGGCGAGCGATTAGTGAATACTTTTTGACGTGCAGCAATTTGGTTCGCTTTCAATGAACTTGTGTCAAAAAAAAAAAACCAAAAACAAAAAAGAAGAAAGAACCAAAAAGCAACAACTTAATGCATTTACAGGTAATAAACGTGAAAAAAAATTAATGCCAACACAAATGGCTGTCGGTTAAAAAGAATGGCCAACAAAAAAGCCAACAACCGACTGACCAACCAACCAGTCAACAATCAATCGAACGTTTTTTTTTAGATTTTATTTATTATTATTATTTTTCCTTTTTTTGTTTGTGCTTGCTAGACAGACAGCAGTAGCCACCAGAAAAATGGTTGTTGACCAGCGGCGAAGTACGACTTTTAATATATAGAATGCTATTAACTTGTTTAAAAGGCGCGCAATAAAATTGTCGGTCATCAGAGTCCACAGCAATTTGTTATGATAGTTTGTTATTGTTTTTGTTGCGTTTGTTGTAATTTTATAGGATTTTTTTCCCATTTTCGCTGGTATAAAGAGGAACGTCACTGAAACAACGTTGCATCCGTTTGCGAGTTTTTTATTGTCGACTCGTGGCCAAGTGTGGAGACACGATGCCAATATGTTTACATGCACTTCCGGTTTCAGTTAAAGTACACCATGTGTTTATATGTATATATGTATATGTACACACATATAGTACAATATATAAAGAATACTTAAAGTACTTTTGAAATTTCTACCTGAAACAGGAAACAATTAGGTAATAAAATATTGAGGAATAACGGTAATAAAGGTCAATATTGTAGATTTTTTCAACGCTCTTTTCAATGGTAAGTCAATAAAAATGTTTGGTAAGCCATATTGATTTTATAAATGTACTATATTTACATGTTTCCGCGTTTTAATAGCTGAAACGTTTTTGAATGGAGCTCCTCTTCCAATTTGTAGAGCGCGTCTTGATGCTTTTGCAAAAAATGGAGCGGCCCTATAGTTTATTCTGAGCCACCTCCGAACGACCAATGGATTTTTATGAGGAGCCTTTATTTCATGTCAAACAAATTGGAGAAGAAGCTCTGCCCAGAAATGTTTTAGCGGTTACAAAGCCTTCATTATATGTATATATAAAAGTTGTAAGGCTAGAAGGGGGCTCAGGAAGATGGAACTCACCTATAAACCCTTACCATATTTTAGGGATTAGGGATAAGGTGCAACGAGATTGTAATGCACCCTCTTTAATTGTACCTCAGCGAGCAGCATAGTACCATTAGAAATAGCATCCTTGGTCGGATCGTGCACTGTACAAATCACTCTTTTCGATAGACTCGAATTTACCGGAGCTCTATGGATTGCCGTGGCTCTTTTTCTACCACAATTTCTTCACGGCAGGACTAAAGTAGACACAGTCCTGGCTGGGAAATAGCGCTAATCTTATTTACAGATAGACCAAACCTCGACTGAAAGGCTCGCGCTGGAGTTTTTTTGTGGGAATCATTCATTCACACATGGCTTAAGTTTTCTTATCCTAGCAGTGCTTTTCTGGCGGCGCTTACTAAGGAAGCACTTATCACTGGCATTGCTTTACTATGGTGAGCTCAAAAGTCGTAAAGGAATATTTGTCTCCACTCGCGGTGTTATTTCGATTTAAACACGGTATAAGGTGTCGCAGTGGAATCAACTGCCAGCTTGCATGTATGATGTCGGACAAGCCACATTTAGAGACGGAGAAAGCACATTCATAAGCTTTGCTGCGAGATAGTTCAGTTCCACATTAGAACCCATTCCTGAAGCGGCTGGTTACTGGTAATGAAAAGTGATTCACTTAAAACAAAGTCAAAGGAAAACGGTCGTGTTCGAAGTGCAGTTAGTACAAGGAGTCCCCAAGCCTGGATTGATAGCCAGTATGAGTTTGTTAGGCATTTGGTGGGATAGGTAAGGAATTACCACTATAAGCTGCTCCCCTGCGGCCAAGCTCTTAGCTAGGATCTGTATTGTTAGCGATTGGACCGTCTGAAGGAAGCAATTGCTTAGAAGCCAATAGGAGGGTAATTGTGTTTTAAAAGGACAACATCAGCATACACAGGTAGCGATAGTGACTCGCCACAAGCTCCGAGCGCTTTGTTGGGATGTTCTTATGCATCCGAACCTCGCACCAAGTTACTACCCTCCGTTCCAATCTGTTGCAAATGATTTCGCTGGTGGAGAATTGGTTTCCTAAGAAGCCTGTGAAAATCGATTGATATAATCTTGTGCAATTAGGGACAAGGGTTTCTATGAGAGAGGCATAATGACTATACTTCAAATTGACAAAAAGTTATCGATCGAGACGGTGCATATTTGTCATAAATCCAATAAAATAAAAACTCCTCTTCCTCTGTTTGCTGGAAAAACATCAAAACAATAAAAAATTGGAGGAGGAGCTCGTCCGAAAATCTTTTCAGCAGTTACAAAGTGCCAATTATATATGTATATATATAAAAAGCTTTGTTCTGAATGACTGACGGATCAACCCACAGCTAAAATCACTGATTGTAGAGACTTGAAACTTGGAGGATAAGGAAGGATTTTTCGCAAAATGGACCTAGAACCGATCTATTCGAAGAAATATAGTTTACTTTTATATGGTTTGATTTGCATGAACTTTGGTACACAGATAACTCTTTGCCTAAATTGACATGGGGAGCACTTTTTCTTCCAGGAAGTGACCCTCGGTCCGATTCGATTGCTCTGTTTTCTTTAATATGTGAAATATAGGTATTTGTAGGGCCTTTGCCAAGGTCAATATATGGAGATCTGTTCGGAAAAATTGTATTCAACTATAAACTCAAGTAATTTCCAATGTTCACCAAATTTAAGGCGTAAACAATATTAAATGAATATTGTCTCACAAAGAGCCAGGCTATAAATTGAATGATATTCAATTGGTTTTTTATTTCACAAAATTACAGACTATTAATTCAAGCTAAAAAGTGAGAAATAAATATAATTTATGGAAAAAACCATAAATATTTTTTTTTTGTTTTGGTGAAAACAATTAATTTCCGATTTCTACAGCAACAAAATTTTCTCACAATGTTTTCAATATGCATAAATATTTATTGCATTTTAATTAAATAATAAATAATTTTTTTTTTGTAATTTTTTCCATGATGTCTTTGCATTTTTAGTCATTTTTAGTGTGAATATGTGAGAAAATTGACCAATTTTGCAACAAATATTTAATAATTATTTTTATTATCTCAAACTGTTTTTTTGGTGGAATACGTTGTTTTTATTTCTGTATTTTTTCTCCCTTTATGACTGATGACCAATCTTGCTTTTGTTGAATATGTTTGTCATTTCATTGTTTTTAAGCACCATTGTTTTTTGTAATACAGATACTTGCGCTGTTGTAATTTTTATTTTCCACATACAGTTCAATATACTTTTGCATGTATGTATGTCTGCACGTATGTATGTATGTAATACGAACTTTTTTATGTTACCCATGCCATCAAAAGCCAACAGTTATTGTCCATTCCCTCACCCATTGACCAACCGTTCGCTGTCTGTGCTGTGGTTTGTAGGTGCAGCGCGGCAATTGTCGGTGCTCAGCTCGGTGGAATCACGCCCAATCGAAGGTCAAATCCGACAATTGTCGATAATTCACATGACATGGCCACCCGTTGGTAGGTGTTCGCGTCGACGCTGAGCAATGTTGCAAGTGCCAAGCAAATGAATGGAGGAAGATCAACTTGTTTTTAATGGCCTCTCAATACATCACTGCGATGGTACATATCTATGGTACGTACATGTGTACATAAATATTTTTATGCATATTTTTTTCTTCACATTCATCAGTATGTCAGTATGTGTTTTTTTTTGTTTTGTAGTGCAACTGCAACATTGCTCCGAATGTAATATGCCTTGTAATCTGGGCTTTTTGCTTGTGAAAGACTTTTTGTTATCGATTTGTTTTTACGTTGCCAATGCATTGCGAGCATATTGTTTTTGTATATTTTTTTATTTTTTTATGTTGCTTTCCGACTCCGGTATGTTGGTCAAGTTTAATGGCGGAGCATCAAAAATTGATTAGATATCACTCATACTAAGGCTGAAGTCATAACAAATGAAGCAACATTTTTTTTTGCTTTTTTGGGCGAGAAATTTTTAATTCCAGAAATTTGTGTGAAGGTCTTAAAGTTTTTTGAAATACATGCATACATACATATAACTGCAAAAAAAAACACAACGTGATATATTTTATTTACATATATTAAGGGCGAAATTCTTTCTGGTTTAACGGTGAAATATATAAAAAATAATCAAGGATTCCCACGAAAAATTTGCTAGTTCAAGCTGTAAAGCTCAAAAGAAAGAAAGAAAGAAAAAAAAGAAAATCGTAAAAAAGAAAAGAAAATAAAAAAGGAAAAATTGCTAAAATCTTTCTTTGCAGTTTTTAGAATACTAAATTGACGGGTTTTTGACTTAAAACCACACAACTGACCAAATCGTTTGTATGGAGGCTATATGATAAGTACACCGATTCCGATGATTTTCTATGGTATGGTTTTTTGTACAAGGTGATTAACAAAAGCTCGGTAAGTGGACCAGAAAAAAAATTCTTTGTGTATGTATTCGTAATCTTTGTCCTTTTTTAACTTCTCTACATAATCACTATTGATTTCAATGCATTTCTTAAGCCTTTAAATCCACTTCTAAAAACAGTCTTCAAAATCTTGCTTTTTAAGCTTATCAAGTTCAGCATTAACCGCGGTAATTATCTCCTCGTTGCTATTAAGGACCTTTCCTTTTAAATTTGTGCTAATTTTTGGAAATAACCAGAAATCACAAGGTGGTATATCCGGGGAATATGGTGCTGGACGAATTTCTTCGATCCCAAAGATCGCAATAAAATTACTCGTTATTTCAGCAGTGTGGGATGGCACGTTGCCACGACGTAAAAAGTAGCGCCGCAAATCCTCTTTCTTCCTGTTTTCCAACAAATTTTTGAAAACTTTTGGTAAGCACTCTTCGGTGTACCTTTTTGCATCTGACCCTTTTTCACTGGAAAAGCAGCTCCGATTTTAGATTGGGTGAAGCAAACTGGCATCATTACTTTTGCTGCTGATTTTTGTTGCTTAGATTTTACGGGTGGGTTTGCTACTGTTGGGTTCCATATAATGGACTGCTGTTTGGTTTCGTCACCAGTAATGACTTTACAAAAGTTGCTAGACTGACCATTTTCGAATTTGTTTAGGAAAAATTGAGCAAAATGCTCTAGAGCCTGTTTTTGGGCCTCATTTAAAATTCGTGGTACTCTTCGAGCAGATCTTTTCGTGTGTCCCAGATGATTACTTAATATTCGCGATAGAGCCATGACATGCAAGTCCAATTCATTAGCAATTATTTCTTGTGTCAATTGTGAGTTTTCGTCAATTTTGGACTTCACCACAGCTACAGTGACGTCATCAATGGAAGATTTTGGTCGACCTTCTCCAGGCTTGTTCTCTACGAAGAAATTTCCGGTCTAGAATCTTCGAAACCACTTAGAAATAATTTTTAAAGGCAGTGCCATCGTTCCATATGCAATTTGACGTTCACTGAATATTTGTATTGGCTTTAAATTACGACAAAACCCGAAGAGAATCACATGGAGAATTTCTGTTTGCGTTGGACTTTGTCTGACCTATCCCCATTTTAACTGATCGTTCTAAAATTTAAAAGGAAGACTAATAAAGTAATTTCAAAGAATTTGGTATTTTGGTCACCAACTGACCGAACTTTTGTTAATCCCCTCGTATATATACGCGAACACCAAATCTCACGCTTGTAGATGCTATATGTAATAATCGTTCGATTTCGATAGTTTTCGATACCAATGTGTAATCATATGTGTGCAGAATAACAAATTTTATGCTCTGAATACTTTTTTGACAAATTTAAGAGTCAAAATCTCAAATCGGAAAAATCTGTCCTATATGTGCTATTGTGGCCCGATCTGGCCGGTTGATCGTTTAAATATACCAGTGAATCAGGCACCAAGTTTGGTTGAAATATCTCAAAAACTGTGGGACAAGTTTATGTAAAACCAGATGGATAAACGGACAGACAGACATGGCTAAAACAACTCAACTCGTCATTCTGACCTGATCGGTCTAAATTATGAAGGGCCTAACTGCTCTCCTTCTGGTACGCACATACTTCCGACTAAAGTTAATATATACCATTTCATGAACATGAAAGATAGAAAAAAAATATTTTAGATAAAACAGCAGTTGGATATGTGCTACGAGAGAGAAAGATCGATGAAAGTTTCGTTAGAATCTCGATTAATGTTAGTTTTTTTTTACATTTGATCGATTTGTGCCAATGATGTCTTCTTCATGTGATTGGATTGCACTTGTGCTGCCTTACGCCTTGTCCGCCAGTAAAGTGGTAGTGCGGCGGGAAGCAATATCCCAAAAGGATTTAAAATTGATCGGGCTTACCGAGTCCGAAATATGATTAACTTTATGCGCAGTAGCCTCTGTTTAGTAAAGAATACGCGTCAAAAAACACAAAAAAGTGACGAAGCCGAAAAGCTGCAATCACAATAGACAACCGCTCTGCACTTCTGACCCCTGAGAGTGCCGGTATAAGGGAACTATGGAACGGCATTCCCTCCTACGTACAGTTGTAAGCAAAACTATTATGTTTTAGGCAAGGTCAAGAGAACAGCTGTCACAGTGAAGAGAATAATGATATTCTACCCAGCACCATCGCCGTTGAACACAACAAGTGCAGGATGAGATATATACCGAGAGCAGGAAAGGGAAGTTAGACGCATTTACTGATGAAAAACGAAAAAAAAACTGAGAAGACAAGATTTGGAGATTGTGGGATCGAATCAGCAAACGATTTTGATGGAAGGATTTTCCAATATTGGCCTATAACGATGTCTGAAATGCGATTGCTCGCTTGAAGAACGACATGAGTCGTTGCCTTACCGGAAGAACTATTTGAATATGGTGGCGAGGCGCTGAAAAGGTGTATGCATCACTTTTTTTTTGCACATCCAACGAGCTTATTGGACCTTTTTAGTGTGGTATTGGACCTAATAAACCCATCATCACAATAAGGAGCTGCCTCTGAAGATATAAATACATATATAATTGGCGCTTTATAACCGATGAAACGATATTCGGCCGAGCTCCTACTCCAATTTGTTGTTTTGCGTCTTGCTGTTTTTCCAAAAAATGGGGAAACCTACAGTATATACTAAGCCCCTCCGAACAGCTGATGGTTTTTTATGAGGAGCCTTTATTTTCATGTCCGAAATACAATCGGAGGGGTTGACAATCCCTGTCGAGGGGCGACCGCAATTAGAAAATTTAGCTTAATTTTTTATTTAAACAAATTTTCCATAACTTTTTAGATGTTTCTACGACACGAGGATTTAAACCCGAGCCTTCCAAATGACAGTACGCAATGCTAACCACTAGGCTATCGCGGCCGCCTAGAAGATAGACTGAATATTATATATATCATCTATCAAACAGTCTTTGTTCTCAGCACAGTGTTGACAGTTTTAACTTTCGTCTATCTTGGAACCAACATGATCCCCACCAACAATGCCAACTTGGAAATTCAACGGCGATCAAAAACCAAGTCCCTCATCGTTTCCCGCCTACTTTATGATGCGGAGGTAGGGACGATTACAACATCTGATGAGTCGGCGTGGGGAGCTTTCGAGAGAAAGGTTTCGCGGCAGATTTGTGCTTCCTTGCGTTGCAAGGATGAGCTCTACGAGGCATACTGTTAAGTGAACTAAGGGAAAGCAGCTATGCTGGCTAGATCACGCTGTCCAAACGGATGATAGCACTTCAGTTTGGCGAGTAGTGGCTGGCAGAAGCAGAGGAAGATCTTCACTGCTTTCGAAAGATCAGGTACAGAAGGACCTGACTTCACGTGGTGTTTCCTATTTGAAGAAGAAGAAACGACTGGCGCTTTATTGAGCCACCTATAATCCTGTAAGAGATATCAACCCCCATTTAGAGGAATACACCTTTCAGTGAAATTCATTATTTTTTGTATGAGTTTATGCTGCTTTTTACTAATATTTTTCATGCCTCAATTTCCTACTGGCCTTCCTGAAACTGAAGCTTACCATAAGTGTGACTCTTGGCATTGAAGTCATGTTAGCCAAAAGTTAAATATTAATAGTCGTAATACCGGCGCTAATGGCATCACCGAAGTCGAAGACACAGTTGGTGGCGCATTGTCCCGCTACTGTTACTGAACTCTCAGACAAACAAACATACATACTCGTATGTACATATGTATGTACAATGTTACAATGGCATTGCGTAGTTCTAACTCTGGGTGCGCATCTGGAATAATAAGTATTTAGGTATGTACAATATATATGTATGTGCTTAGTAATATCGCTTGGTATTCTACACATGCTTCTTTGTCTTCTTTTTCCAACTCTTTTGTTTTTGTTTTTGTTTTTGACACGCATGTCGCAATTTTATTTGCTTAATATTATAAAATAACACGATATTACGGTTTCTTGCACTGCTATTTGAATGTATGTATGTATGAAATGTAGATATGTAAATACATACATATGTACATATACATATTTATGTAGTTCTATGAGTACACTAATTCAATTCCCATTAGATGTAAATATTCTAGTTTTAACTGTTTGTACTTCCCTCTATTTGTATGGTAAGTATTTTATAACAACATACTATATGTACATATATATGTATATATGTATGTTAAGGGTTCCATCTTCAATTGGCTTCTGCGCGTTTTAAATGCTCCAGTATTTAGTTCGTTGAACTGTTTTTGTTGTTGTTGTTGCTGTGCAAATGAGTGAAGAATTACATAATTTGTATGTGTGAAAAATTTAAATAATTTTTTATGCAATTTAGCGCACAAAGTTCATGGCTATGAAATCGGCACTAAAAAAAAAACAAAAACAACGGTTGCGAATGTGAAGAATGGCTAGACCAATTGCACGAGTATAGGTTTATACATTTTGTGATTTTAAAAGTACAGCGCTTTATTTTGATATGATAACTGCCAAATTTAACTGCCAAACTAAACATGTTTCGTGGGTGTATGCATTAATTCGTGAGGGTTTTTTTCGAAAATTAAGACTTTATTGTAAAAAAATTGTTATACATTTAATGTTCAAAGTATTGCCAATCGGAAGCTATGATGTTTGCCCATCTTTCTGGCAGTTTGTGGATCCCATCCCAAAAGAACTTCTGCGGTTTGGAGCTCAAGAAAGAATCGAGCCAATTTCTGATATCCTGTTCTGAAGTGAAGCGTACTTCGGTGAGGGCATTCTGCATTGATCTGAACAAATGGTAATCGGAAGGTGCTATGTCTGGGCTATAAGGCGGGTGAGGTATAACTTCCCATCCACAGTTTTCCAAATAGTTTTTAACTGGCCCTGCAACATGTGGCCGAGCGTTGTCATGATGAAAAATTATTGATTCATGTCTGGTCGCATATTCTGGTAGTTTTTCCGCGATGGACCTTTTCAAACGAATCAATTGTTTTCGGTAGAGGTCCCCATTGATCGTCTGACCCGATTTCAATAGCTCATAATAGAGCACACCCTTGTGGTCCCACCAAATACATAGCATAACCTTGTCACCATGGATATTCCGCTTTGCCGTGGATGTCGATGGTTGGCCGGGCTTCACATACGATCTCTTGCAATTTGGGTTATCATAATGAATCCATTTATCATCGCCAGTGACAATCCGATGCCAATATGACTTCATTTGGTGCCGTTGAAACAACATTTCCGACATGCAGAATCGACGTTCGACGTCTCTTGGCTTCAATTCATAAGTCACCCAATTTCCAAGCTTCTGGATTAATCCTAATGATTTTAATCGTCTGGAAACGGTTTGCTTGATCAACTCCTAACACTTTTGCAAGTTCTTCTTAGGTCTGGCATGCATCTGCGTCGAACAATGTCTCCGATTCTTCGTTTTGAAATTTTTTTGGCTGTACGGGTCATTCTCCGTCGTCTAAGTCGAAACTGCCACTTTTAAACCGTGCAAACCACTTTTGGTTCGCCTAAAGCATGGTCACCATAAACGTCCAGTAAAATACGATGGCTTTCGGTAGCACTTTTCTTCATGTTAAAGTAATGAAGAAGAACTCCCCGCAAAAACACTTTATCGACATTTTCAAATGAATGAAACAAATTGTTGTTTACGCTAAAACGAATGACAGTACCTTTGAAATGAATATAGCCACAGATTTACACGATGCAAAATAATACTAGTAGAGCCCTCTCTTAGAAAACCGCACGAATTAATCCAAACACCCCATAAAAGTCAGGCCTTTACTTTGTTCATTCGACCTCAAATATCGCTACTGTAAGGGAAAATGCAGCCAGAGATCCGAATGTGTCTATTTATCGAAGTTCTGAAGAGCTGGGAATTTCTAGCGTCACTTTACGGAATATTTTGCATTTGGATTTACACTTGCATCCATAAAAAGTCCTGCTCACACAACAAATGAAGTCAGCTGACCATTCAAAATGCTGTACAAACGTCGATTGGGTGTAGCTGTGGACGGCGGAAAAATTTTTCTTCAGCGACGAAGCACATAAATATTTCACTCGGGGGATACGTAAATAAGCGAAATTGTCGCATTTGAGGCTCCGAGAATCCTTAAATAATTGAAGAGAGACCATTTTACCCAAGAAAACTTTACTATGCATTGCGCTCTTTTTGGGTCGCAGGTGTGATTGGACCTTACTGCATTGAAAACGACAACAGCGAGACTCTCACTGACAATTCGGAGCATTATGGTCGTATGATTACCGGTTTTTTAGAAGAACACGACCCGTTTTGGCGGTGTTAATTGGCCACCGAGATCGTGGGATTTGACATCAACATCAACTTTTTTTTTGTGGGGCTATGCGAAAGACCTTGTTTAGGCCGATAAACCTTTAACTCTTGAACACTTTAAAGCCAAATAATGTTTGAGCTAACGACGAATATGTGACGAGGTGGTCGAAAATTCGCAAGGCGGTCATTTGAATGATGTAGAGTTTCTGAGTAAAGATTCAAACTATACAATAAGAAAAGAAATTCATGAAAAAAGATTATTTTTTTGGTTTTGGTTTTCCAGTTTTTTTTCCTTCATGTTTATTTTCGAAGCCACAAAATGTATAACACTGTAAATTCATATTTTTATTTGAAATTTTATAGTGGTTTGTTTCTAAACCACTAAGTGTTAGCCTAATCGTGGGGTGTCGGTTTGCTTGCCAAATCTTTCAACTAACTACCAACCACTTGTTGTTGTTGGGTGTTGAGCTGAGAATACCGGAAACTAGTTAGCTTCGTATGAAATATTCTTTTGGATTTGTATACATGTGAGGGAAATTATATAATAAGTGATACGACCTATATGAGAAGAGCAGCCAAACGTCGGATAAATTACATATCTACTCGGATGATTACGATATTTGCAAGTCATTTGAAGATTAAAATGACACACCCTTCAACAATGCAAAATTTATTATAATAATAGTGAAAACCTAGCAGAGATGGTTCGTGAAACTAAAACATCTTTAGGTCGTCGTGATGTACCTTGTCGGACCGCAATACAGAAATCGGTGGAGAAAAATGGAACAACTGAGAATATTGTTGCTGTGGCCCAAAGTGTTGAAGAAAACCAAGGTTGGTCCATTCCTCGTTCTTCTTTGGAATTCCACATATTCCACAAATGTTATTAAAAACCGTATTTTACATAAAGAGGTCGGTTTTAAGGCTTACAAAGTTCAGTTAACACAAGAACTCATGCCGGCCGTATCATCAACAACGCCGTGTCTTTGTTGACTGGGTCCCTGAAATGCATGAAAATGATCCGGTATTTCATTGAAAAATCATCTGGACTGAAGAGACCCATTTCGACCTTGATGGCTATGTCGATAAGCAAAACGGTCGCATCTGGGGCTCGGAAAAGCAAAGATTTATTGTTGAAAAGCCTCTCTATCCTCAACGCGTAACTATTTGGTACGTGTTATCGTCCGACAGGGTCATTGGACCTTACTTTGTTTTGAAAATGGGGTTGGAGCAACAGTTACGGTGAATGGATTGCACTATCGAGAGATGATTACTGACTTTTTATGCCCGAAATTGGAAGGTATTGATCTAGACAACGTTTGCTTTCAATAAGACGGCGCTACGTGCGAGGTAACCTTCGATCTTTTACGGGAAATGTTTCCGGACCTTGTTATCTCTCGACACCTTGTAGTCTCTCTTGGCCACAGAGATCTTATGATATAGTAGTTGTTCGACTTCGACTAGTTTCGGTACAATACTAGGTTTCACGCTTTCAGACAGATTTTTGACGAATCTTTGAACCAAAATCTTTGAAAAAGTCGGTGTGTAGCTGAGCTTCTGGATATTCAGTTACAGTCGCTGGGCTGTACTCAATTCCTACACTTGCGCCCACGTCGCGTGAGCAACCCTTGTGCAAGATGCGACAAACCAAGCAGTGTGGAGCTGTGAAACACAGCTAAAAGAGAGAAAGTTTCAGTTGTGCTACTCAAATATATTCAGTTTAAAGGTTCACTGAAATCTAATTGCAGCGTCTATTCACCAGAGGTGCGGCTGCGAGGGGGCTCGCTATATAAAAGAGTGCGTTGAATTTAAATCTATTCGCCTAGCGAGGTTAAGCGCTGGGTTTGGGACCCGTCTCGTAAAACCTTTTGATGACGATCACTACAAATGTATTAAGGACTATGATCCCTTAATTGGTTAATTGCCGCCAGTACTTTTGACACAACAGTCGGAAAATCTCCGAATGGGTTGAGGCTGATTGGCTGGGGCCCGAAATAAGGTTGTCTGTAGTACTAGATTGCAGCACAAAAAATTCATCAAAGAACATGGCTGTTTCCTGTTCGAAAAGCACAACCAAATCGATCATTTTGTGTTCCGGTGTTTTGTCAGTCCGTTGTTCTTGACGAGCGCGCCCTCTAAGAACCCATAATCGACTCGAACCACAATCTTGTAGCAGCGAAGAACGCCTGTCAAGAAACGCAAGGAAGGTTCGACGTCAAAAGACTGGAAACACAACATATAGCTGAGTGGTTTTCTACTTGACTTTCACTTCTATCCCCCTCTGAGAGCACTCATTATCTACTCGATATTAGCGAACTGTTGGACGGTATGTCAAGCTTCCTATTTATTTCCGCAAAAGTCGAAGTAACCGCTGGTACGATGTGGATTGTAGTGCCACAGTGGAGAGAAATCAGGCTGTCTGCATCTCAACGTTGTGGTCAACCTAAGTGAGGGTGGGAGTGATACCGAGATCGAAGAGGAGAGCAAATCACATGAGCTGTCAAAAAAGAGAGACCGCGGTGCGTGAGTACGAAGAGCACGAAAAGCACGAAAAGCTCTACGAAAAGATAAGGGGACTTTCAGAAGGTTTCAAGACCGGAGCAGGCGATCTAGCCACTTATGCTTGAAACACTCCTCCAGCCTGCTGAATGGCAGTGAAAGTGCGACACCAGTGGATGTCCTGACTATGAAGAAGTTCGAATAGCATTTGCTGGTCTGGAAAAAAAACAAAGCGACGGAGGTGGCTGCTTTGCCGGGCCAAGCTGTTCAAATAAAACGGCGAGGAACTAACAAGGAATTTGAATGCATCAGTTTCTTTATAAAATATGATTGGATTAAAGCATGTCTGACAATTGGAACTTAAATGTGATCTGATTATATTGATATCATTGTCATATCATGTGATCCGGATGTAAGAAGACTCCAGGTTCAAAAATTGGGGACGTAGTACTCGCGGGTGGAAGCAGAGAAGGAGGAAGAACTTCTCTCCGTTGTAAAGGTGTAGAAGGATCCAGTTACACTTTGTATTTTAAACAAAGAAAAGAGGTGTCCACACAAGTAAAGAAGATGACAGAGAAGAATCTTAACACATACCACTTCGGCAATATCTATCATTCTACTATTAGCTGTACCAAAAAAAAAGAGAATGTAAAAAAGGAGAAAGGAATAAATCTCTTCAATCAGAATAATATCTCTGACTAGTCAGCAGTCGTGGTGGTCACACAAATCGACTTAGAATATGAAACTGATTTTTCCGCGAAGTCAAAAGAAAAGAAAAAAAAGAAAGAAAATGCAAATGCAAACTTACATTGTTCTCAAGCGGCTACCATTACATTCACCATCGGATATTTTCTCAAAACAGGTATGCACTTTCTAAATTTTTTTCTTACTTTGCTCCAAGCATTTGAACATTTAGTAGCGAAAAGAAATTATAGCTTTAAGTTTACAATTACACCTAAGGTATTTCAATTGTTCGCTGCACTTTTATTAGACCGATCCCATTGCCTGCTCTACACTGATGTATGTATGTAGGTAACGAGTATGTATGATATAGTATAATATGTCTATAGTATAATCGTATTGTTCTTCAGCTTGCGAAACCCTTTGGCAGACACAATTTCTAACATTTTTATACCGTTATTATGAATTATTCTTAAAAAGTTTTTTTTTTATCGGAATCCAAG
>JAWMAG010000012.1:23537500-23545000 GCA_037013455.1 Ceratitis rosa
TTGCATTGTTTAGATCTGTTTCGCTTAAATTCATTTGAAATGCAAGACAAAGTAGTAAATAACTTGCAGGCAGGTAATTAATAGACGAAACGCCTTTTGCATATTTGGAGATTTTTTTTTTTCACAACATTGTTTTGAAAGAAAAATAAATTTCAAAATTGTTTTGTTTTTTTTTGTACACACATGATTAGTTGGCCACTTTGTCGTTGAAAAGTAATGCAGCATACATAATTTACAGCTATGCACGTACTTATGTTTGTTATGTAGGTATGTATATGTATGTAAGTATTTCTTGTATTTCTCTACGTAAATGCTTGCAACAAATTGTTCAAGCTCTTTAAATATTTATGTGTGAAAGAAGGTCGTGGTGTTTATTTGAAAGAGATTTATTTATTTTAATTAAATAAAAAAAAACAACATCAACAACAATAAGAAAAGTGCAATTAAGCTCAGTAATCTAATTAACGGTTTTTAAGTATCTCAGGGCTATTTTGTGTAATTTTATTGTTTCCCCATTTTTATTAAATGTTGGAATGTAAAATGTTGTTTTTCTTGGATGTTGCATGCCACATGCATCATTATTTCACTGGGCGGTAAAATGAGATGAGGTGAGATGCTTATCCTCATGTATGTATGTATCTCAGAGGCAAGTTTTCCATGGGAAGTACGACTGGTAAGCTTGATTATCAATAAAGACAACACTAGGTGAGCATAGATTTTTCTGTCATATTGCCTTGCCATGGCACAGAAACTCGCTTGCAGCATTTGGCATCGCCCAACAAGAGAAATTTCCCCACTTGTATCGTAAAGAAAGGTGTAAGCACTTGTTTTTAAGTCTCTCTTATCGAGTTCGCTCTTTCTACGGAGGTCAAATGGCTACGTGTAATGAACTGGAACTGTAACGCGGATGAAAGGAGACCAGTACAATAAATATTGTAGCTCACCCGCGAACGTTCAAGAAGGCTGTTAAAATTCATCACAACCTTCTTCAGTTATATCTGTGTGACAATGGGGTGAAATACTTTATGGCTGAAGCCCCTTACCGTACAAGGGTTCAAAAATTTACCCACGGTAAGGTATACCTAACGTAAATGACGTCTAAAATCCAATAGTTTCCGCGGCAGTTGAGTATTTATATCGGAGCGAACCCAATTTTTATCCAGCCAGAAACTGTCTTCTATTGACAGCGTAAAAGTCGGTGACAAAGTGGACTACGGACTTCATTCAGCGTTGTCCACCTTCAATGTATATGAATGTATACAGGGACAGGCCAGAAAGCTATGCCACTGACAAGCTATCACGAAAAAATACAACCCTAGTTAGAGTAAATTTGTCATATAACACGTGTAGAACTCTTTCAACGTCAAAAAATACCCGTTGAGACTTCGGCTTGGTAGATATGACGGCCTCAGAACAACGAAAAAATTAATAAAATATTCACTCTTCTTTATTTCTTTATATTTACATCAGCACAGAGTTAACATTAGCTTTTTTATTACACCGTCCAGGAGTGATATTGTGTTCTCAGTAGATTTGATGCCAGCTGGCTTGCGTATAAAGTCGGTAAGTTTAGGTAAGAGTTTTCAGGTATAGGCGCGCAACATTTTTGCGAGCTCAATAGATCACAGGGAAGTAATCCAGTAACCATATCAATTAAACTCAACCTATCCTATCACTAATTTACTTTAATATTAGTCTGAGATATCATAAACAGGGTGTGGGTATCGAAACTAGGTCTAGGCAGAGAGTTCTAATTGACTCGTAAGTTCTTATTCCCCTAAGTGTTTTTCTCAGGAATTTTTTCAAGTTGTCAACTTCTAATCCAATCTAATTCCCAAAGGTTTTGCATCCCAAGCTTAGCTTAGAAACAGTGCCGTATCTGAGTAAGAAGAGAAAATTCGCTATATTTTACAATTTTTCTTCGATCAAGGCGAAAAAGCAGCCAAAGCGGTTGAAAAAATTAATTTAGTTTATGGGCCCGATACTGTAAACGAACGTGTAGCACAAAAGTGGTTTGCCAGATTCCGTTCCGGTAATATTGATGTCAAAGATGCACCACGCGTTGGGAGGCCTGTCGTCGAAAATTGCGATAAAATCATGGGAACAGTGGAAACAGACCGTCACGTGAGCACTTATTCAATTGCTGAGGAACTAAAGATAAGCCAGAAAACCGTTTGGAACTAATTGCATAACCTTGGATTCAAAAAAGAAGCTCGATGTTTGGGTGCCACACGAACTAACGCAAAAATACATGATGGACCGAATTTCTATCTGCCAATCGCTGCTGAACCGCAACAAAATGGACCCATTTCTGAAGCATTTGGTGACTGGCGATGAAAAGTGAATCACTTACGACAATGTCAAGCGAAATCGGTCGTGGTTGAAACGCGGTAGGCCGGCGGAAACGATGGCTAAGCCAGGATTGACGGCCAGGAAGGTTTTGCTGTGTGCTTGGTGGGGTTAGCAAGGAATCATCTACTATGAGCTGCTTCCCTATGGCCAAACGCTCATTTCTGCCCTCTACTGCCAACAACTGGACCGCTTGAAGGCAGCACTCATCCAGAAGAGGCCATCTTTGATCAACAGAGGCCGAATTGTTTTCCATCAGGAGAACGTCAGGCCACACACGTCTTTGGTGACGCGCCAGAAGCTCCAGGAGCTCGGATGGGAGGTCATAATGCACCCACCTTATAGTCCGGACCTGGCACCAAGTGATTACCATCTTTTCTTGTCCATGGCGAAAGCGCTTATTGGTGAGAAGTTGCCCTCAAGAGAGGCCTGTGAAAATTGGCTCTCCGATAGGGACAGCCTTCTACGAGAGGAGTATAATGAAGATGGCAACAAGTTTACGAACAAAACGGCGCATATTTGACTTAAATCGGACAAATGTACACAAAGTTATCATATTTTGGAAAATCAATAAAATAACCGAACGAACTTTTTACTAACATAAGGTCATGCGGTAGAGCATCAAAATGGTGCTACTAGCGATAATTGGGACCGAGGCTTAGGTACCAGGGATCAAGTTCTCTTACCTACCTTCCGACTGATATTATTAATATTTTTTTATAGGAGTGTGAAACTTACAAGCATACTTTTGGACTTTTTTGTGAGTTCCAGCCTTTGACAGACAATATTCAAAACTATAATGAAAACTTTTCTCATTGTGGTTGCTCTCGGGAGGGAGTTTTAACCACTTCGAGAGCATTTATGTAGTAAAAAGTATAATAATACTATCCTAAAACCTGAGTAAACTCAGGCAATCTTCCCTTGAATACCACTCCTCTTTACAATTATGATTAAAATATTTTTCTTTCATTAAGTTTTTCTTCAGATATGCAGTGGAGTAAAACTATTACACTTTCGCACGAGTTTGCTCAAGTATCCTATATAAAATATATATGTAATCACATGTGGCATGCAAAATTTATGTGGGAAGCTGCAGAGGCTAACGAAATATCAGCACTCATTCATTTGAAGTGAGGAAAAGCGTCTTAGTTGGATAAGCGCTATAAGCACGAACATACCAATTCAACTGAGTATGACCATAAGTAAATATTTATCAACAGGAACAAGCATATACACACTACTACTGATGAGGGAGCTGAGCTGCAACTCCTCATCAACATACGGTCTGGTCTGTTGGTGCATCTTTCTGAATTTCCCAAAACGTCTCGAACGTGTTGGAAATAAGAGAAATTGTTGTTACGTTTTATATTTGATGCCACTGGTGGTGTGTTTGTATGTATGAAGTGATGTTGTTGGTTGGCGTATAGATTTAGCAGTCGGAAATTGCAAATTCTCATATAAATCTGTGTTGGGTAAGATAAATTAAAAAAAAAAAACGAAACAAGAAAATCGAAAAAATCGCGCCCGCCTTTAAGCTGCGTGGTAAATTCAGAGTTTACAGTGTGTTGTGATAATTAAATTCCCCAAGTGGTTTAGTTATATTTTTTTAAGTGTTTTAAAAGTTTTGGAAGTATAAAGGTCTTTCATGCTTCATCTTCATTGGTCGGGAGTCTTACTTTCCGAAAGCTCGAATAACTCAATGGTGATCGAAGAGGTTACGAGAGCAGTTTGATAAGCATATCGCTTATATGAGTTCTCAATTTAATTACATTTTATTAAAACTCACGGACACCAGGAGTTTTAAAAAATATTAAAAAATTCTAAAAGTTTTCGAAAACTACTTTATGTTATATTTTTTGTCTTAAATTTGTTAATATCTTTATCTTAAATTTAGTTTATATTTTTATCTTAAATTTAGCTTTATTGGTAATTAAATTAAGGCAATACTTTTGTGTACTTTTTTCCCTCAGCCACTGTGCTCTTAATGCGTCTCTACAGCATTAACGTTTGTTGTTGTGAATATTTTTATTTTATTTTTAGCAACAAAATAGCAATACTTAGCTTATTTTTTTTTTTGCAAAGAATCTATATTTATTTGCGAGTTTGTCTGATTTGTTTTTCATTTTAAGTTTTTGTTTTGTTTTTTTGGAAGGAAAATGTCAAAACATTGAGACTAAGCTAAGTACATACTACATACTTGTACATATTTATAAATGTCTAATAGAAATATTTGGACAAATTTCGAAAAAAAAACATTTAAGAAAAAATATACTCGAGGACGATGAGGAGTGTCAGTTGTTGTTGTTGGCGATTAATTTTGGCATGTAAAAAATTAGCTTATTTTTATATACAAATATTTTTACATACACTTGTATTGCATGTATTGCATGTATATAGGTCACTTGGTAGAGGAGCGCTTGTTGTAAATGATTAAAAAAATATACGGAATTTGTTGAAACTTTAAATAGGCTGGCCTCACTTACATACACGTATGTAGGTGCTTGTTTATGAATTTTAATTTTTTTCTTGTAAGTAATAAATTATGAAAAAATAGAATCAATGAATTTTCGCTAGCAAAATTTCACGCTGGAGCACATTTCTTATTTATTGAGTATGTATACATACTTACCACAGTATGTACATATATGCCGACCCAGTAATAAATCAGCATTCAAATGCGATTTTTAGACTCTCAGCGTTATTATTACCTACATACCATATGCGTGTGTAAATATTTACCTAAAAAGAAAACAGAAAAATTACATTAATACAAAAACGAACTTTTCATTTATGTATGTATAATAAATACTTTGTAAAATGTATAGATATGCACATACAGTACAAAATTTTAAATTATTATTTTTTTGTATATTTCATTTTATATTATGTTATTATATGTTTTTATAATTTTTAATTTTTTTCATTTTACTTAAATATTTTATTTACTTCAATTTGTTTTGGTCTGGTTTATTATTAGGTTTTTGTTTTATTTTATTTTAATACACTTAATTTATTTTACTTTTTCATTTAGTTTTACATTGATAGAATTTATTTTATTTTATTTAAATTTTTTATTTTATTTTTTAATTTTTTATTTTATTTTAATTTTTTATTTTATTTTATTTATTTTTTATTTTATTTTGTTTTATTTTCATTTATGTAATTTTATTGAGTTTTTATTTGTTATTTTATTTAATCTTATTTTTGTTAAATATTTAATTAAATAATTTCATTTTATTTTGTTTAACTTAATATATATATTGCGTTCTTTTTTATTTAATTTATATTATTTCATTTTATTTTATTTTATTTTTATTTTAATTCAATTTATTTTGGTATGGTTTATTATTAGCATTTTTTAATTTTATTTCAATACATTTAATTAATTTAACTTTTTTATTCAGTTTTACATTGATTGAATTTACTTTATTTATTTAATTTAAATTTTTATCTTTTTTATTTGTTTTTTATTTCATTTTAATTTATTTTAATTAATTAGTTTCTTATTATATTTTATTATATTTTATTTTTATTTATGTTAGTTTATTTTATTTTATTTATTTTAAATATTTAAATAATATATTTTATTTTAATTTGTTTAACCTAAATATATTGTGTTCTTTTTTATTTAACTTATTTTAATTTAATTTATATTATTTCAGTTTATTTTATTTAACTTTAATTTATTTTAGATATGGTTCATTATTAGTATTTATTTTATTTTATTACATTTTAATTTAATTTTATTTTAATAAATTTAATTTACTATACTTTTTCAATTAGTTTTAGATTGATTGAATTTATTTTAGTTTATTTTAATTAGTTATTTGCTTTTAATTTATTTAATGTAATTTTGTTATACTTAATAAATTTTGGTTTAATCGAATATTGTTTTGTATTTTCACTATTTTGTTATATTTATTTTAATTTATATCATCAAATTTTATTTTACTTTATTTAAGCTTAGTTTATTTTTATTTATGTTGTTTTATTTAAATTTTTTTAACTTACTTATATTTAATTTTTTTAATTTTTTTGTTTTACTTACTTCTATTATTTTTTATTTGATCTTATTTTTTTATTTTATAATATTTACATTTTTTATTTTATTTATTTTATTTTATTTTTTATTGGATTTCAATCTATTTTTTTATATTATTTTATTAAATATAATTTAATTTTTTTATATTACGTTTTTATTATATTTTAACTTGTTATTTTAATTTACTACATTTTATTACATTATATTTAATTTAATTTAAGCTTTTTTTTTTGCTTTATGTTATTATGTGTTGTTTATTTTATGTTATTTGAACTTTTATATTGCTTAGTATTTTAATTTATTTTTATTATTATTTAATTCAATTTTTAGCTATTTGTTTTATTTTATTTTTATTAATTTTGTTGGATTTTAATTTATTTTATTTTATATATTCTATTTCATATTCTTTTATTAAATATAATTTAATATAATTCTATTTCATATTCTTATATTAAATATAATTTAATTTAATTTTATTATATTTTAATTTACTACATTTTATTATATTAGATTTAATTTAATTTATTTATAATATTTTATTTTATTTAAAGCTGAGCTGAAAGCCCTGGCAGCTAGTGCTCTTATTTGTTTTAATTATAAGATTTTATATCTTATATTTAATTATAATAAATAAATAAAAAATTTTAATTTTATTTTATATTCTTTTATATTATTTATATTATAATATTTTATTCTATTTTTTACTTTACTAAATTTATTTTAATTTATTTTTTTGCCTTATGTTATTGTGTGTTGTTATTTAATTTTATAATAATTTGTATTTTCATTATTAATTATATTTTGTACTATTTATTTTATTTTAGTATTATTATTATTATTATATTATAAATTTTTATTTGACTTTATTTTGTTTTAATTCAATTTTATTTTATTATATTTACATTTTATTAATTTTGTTTATTTTCCTTAAATTGACTTAAGTTATTGTTAATTTTATGTAGTTTAAATTAATTTTATTATAAATATTTAACTGATTTTTTTAAATTTATTTAATTTCAACTTTCTTAAGTGCGTACATTCGCACTTAAATCGAGAAGACAATTCATCTTATGTTTCAAACACATCTTTCACACACGAGCACTTTGCAG
>JAWMAG010000012.1:23550000-23650000 GCA_037013455.1 Ceratitis rosa
CACCTTCCCCTATTGTGAGACAGCAGTAATGACACGCATTCGATTTCAAACCACAAACTGCAATCAACAACCTTATAAATAGCAACAACAACAACAACAATAGTCTAAAGGCGGGTGGCACTTGCCTGTGCGCTTGTTGTGGCTTGTCTAGTTTATTGTTTCACTTTAGAAAGCGATCTCAGGCACCTCCAAGCATATGAAAATGAAAAGCACAATCATCTGATGACAATATGTTGACTTTGCATTTTTTCAGACATATGTACATATGTATGTACAAACATATGCATGTACATCCATGTGTGTGAACACAGCGTCTTAAGAAGCCATCAAAGAGATGTTAATGACTTCAGTGGGAATATGCAGGCGATGGTAATGGAGGAGAAGTTGAAGGTGGTTATATGAAACGGTTTGTATGTGCTTTTGTTATCGATCTTGGCAAGCTTTTCTATTATAATTATTTATTTATTTTTATTTGAAATCTTCCACTCCCCAACTGACAACTGGAAACGATCGAGCGGAAATTGTCGGTGATTGTACGGCCTGCCATTGAGACTACAAATCAATTGACATACTCACATACGAGTGCATAGACGTAACTCCATCTGTCGTTATTTCTAATGTTTTTTTTTTGCGGTGACAACAGCGCCTAAGGTGTTTGCTACTATTGTTGCAATGAGTGGAAAATTACAACACAACCGAAAGAAGAGAAAATTAATGTGGATGATCAAGGAAAACTGATAAGCTATTACAAGAAAATAAAATCAAAATATACGGCAGGAAATAAATAGATTATGCAAATCTCTAAACAATACAATACAAAGCTGAAAACTGCTTTACGCTTAGCTTCTTCCCGGTTGCCAACTTGTGTGGCGAGCTATTTATTTAAAACATTTTCAATATCGCTTGAAAGTGTTAAATTGTGGTTTTAAAGCTAAATAGTTTTTAAACTTTTTTGAAAACATTTTTATAGTGGATAATAAAACGAAGATTAAAATTGAAGTGCCGTTACTTTTATTGACCCGTCAGTTTTCTATGTAGGCGTATATCGAATTGAAAATTATTTACAATCACTACCCATTTTTACATATATTTAATTTTTTTTTGTGCTTTGTTTTATGTTATTTTATTTCTATTTTCTTTTGTTTAAAATTATTTTGTTCCATAAAATTTAATTTAATATTTTTTGATATTAAGTCTTTTTATTTTATTTTATTCCATTTCACTTTGTTTTATTTCTTTTATTTTTCTTTATGTAATTTAATTTAAAATTTTTATTATATAATATTTTAGTATAAATTTTATGTTATTTTGCTTTTATTAATTTTAAATTATTTTATTTAAATTTTTCTATTTTATTCAATTTAATTTAATTTTGTTTTATTTTATTTATGTTACTTTGTTTTATCTTCTTTTATTTAACTTAATATAATATAATATAAAATAATTTATATGGTCTGAAACAGTTCCATTTAAACGAAAACCCAAAAACAATTCAACATAACAATGACCTGAAAAAGCATCTTAATTTAATTTATTTTGTGACATTTTTTAGATTTAAAATTTTTTTTTTAATTTTTATTTAATTTAATTGATTGTTCATTATTTAGTTATATTTTAATTTGGCTTTTCTTTATCATAATTATATTATTTTATTTTAATTAATTTTATGGGTAGTAGCTTCCACTAAAGAAGGTTAGCTGACGAAAGATACTGTCCAAAGTATGTATATGGCACAGCCGCTACCCTCAAAGCATCGGCATACCGTACTGGTATCAGGCGAAGTGGTATAAGTAATAGGCGGATGCATTCCCATTGCCGATGCCAGAAGAGAGGATATGCCAAAAGAAATCCTGAACCGGTTACAAACCCGATGGGAATTAGAAAACCGGGACCGATGGACGACCAGGTTAATAATACTTTTTATTTTAATTTATTTTTTATTTTATTTAGTTTTATTTTATATTTTTTTGATTTTACATTATTTTACTTTAAATTGTGTTATTTTATTTTTTATTTGATTTTCTCATTTCATTTAATTTTATTTTATCTCAAATATTTTGTTTTAATTTAATTTACTTTATTTTATTGTATTTTATTCAATTTATTTTTTGTTATATTCTTTTAGTTTATTTTATTTTATTTAAATTTTTTATGTTATTTTATTATTTGATGGTTATTTTTAATTTATTAATTTATTTTATTTAGTTTAATTCAATTTAATTTAATGTGATTTTGTTTCATTTTATTTAGTTAATTTTATTTTATTATTTTTTTTTTGTTTTACTTTAGTTGACTTTATTTTATTTGAATTTTATTTGTTTCGTATTATTTTATTTTAATTAATTTTGTTTTATTGTATTTTACTTTGTTTTATTTTATTTGATTTGATTTTATTTCATTTACATTTTTTCATTTTTTATTTAATTCTATTTTATATAATTTTATATTTTATTTTGCATATTTCTTTTGTTCTCTTTTATTGTATTGTATTTTTTTTTGGTTTTATATACAATATTTTAATTTGTTTTATATTATTTTGTGTTATTTTAATTATTTTATTTTATTTTAATTATTTTATTTTATTTTATTTTATTTTATTTTATTTTATTTTATTTTATTTTATTTTATTTTAATTATTTTATTTTATTTTAATTATTTTATTTTATTTTAATTATTTCATTTTCTTTTATTTTATTTCATTTTAATGTTTTGTATTTGTATTTTAAATTTTTGTATTTTGTTTTATTTGATTTTATTTTACTTAAATTTATTGTTTTTTTATTTTATTCAATTTTATTTAATTTAATATTTTATTTTGCATTATTTTATTTTATTTTAATTATAATTTTTTTATCCTATTTTATTTAATTTATTTTACATTATTTTCTTTTATTTTAGTGTATTTTTTTTGTTTTTATTTAATTTGTTTTTAATTTATTTATTCGATTTGATTTTTTTATATTATTTTTTTATTTTTTCCGTAACGGGAGGGTAGAGGTTAATCAAGTCAAAAGAACGTAATATCGACTCTGATTCGATGGAGTCAAGATACGAACTGCAACTGTTTTTGAACAGTGAATGTTTTGAATTCAACAACACTACAATAAACCCGTCATTTCAAAGAGAAGAAATGATACACTGTGCCTCTATCGCAGCTGCCGCACCACTTAAGCTCTGCAGCTGTCTCAGCGCATTTCGAATTTGTAGTTATGCACCGGAAAATTGCGTCTTAAACGGTTTCCCTCATCATCATCTTATTATATTTAACTACCTGCCAGAAATTCGCCATACGCAACGCTCAGCTCAGTGCCAAAAAAAAGAGGGTTAAACAAGCCTAAGCCAGCGAAGGCATTCACAATAGAATGTATTTATATGGTATATATGTATGAGATTGCCTTTTATGCGAATATAGAAATGAGAGCTAATTTAATTTTTCACGTTTCATAGTTTGCAGTCACTAAATGCATACGATCTACTTACATACCTACGAGTTTGTATTTACATACATCACTTAGTCTTCCATTGTGCCATTAGAAATGAGGCCGGGTTCAGTGCATTTATAAAGTGAACACCCACATGGCGTAGACTTGCATACACATACTTACATGAAGTATAGCGAGAAGACGCGACATATATTGCTCTGCTTAAGCTTTATGAGCTGCTGAGATACTCTTATATATACATATAGATATATGAACCACTTACTGCCTTGATAGCTCGTTCCCAATCGCTTTATTATGCAAATTAAGGTAAGAATTTTGATTTTCTAATTTTTTTCGTTTGTCTTTTTTTTTGTTTTTTTTTGGCTTATCGAAGAGACAAACGCGCTGCGAGCTTGCATGAATCAAAGAGTGTGGGCTGTATACATTTACATTCAAACAACTATATTAGTAGTCCGTATATATACGAGTATTGCAGCAATTTATAAGCTTACTTGCGACAGATGAAAGTGGAGCATCTAAATTTGAGACTAATGCCTACAAAATGAGGCAAATGTGAGCTGGAAGACTACTTTCGTTGATTTGAAGCTAGTTATGGACTAAAATAAGAATTGCGGGATGAGGCATTATACATATAGCGAGCTAGGGCTGATGTTTTGTGAGAGAAAATAATTTCAGCTTGCACAAGTTTAGCGGTTCCACTTTGTAAGCGCGTCAACTTGAACTAGCAGAAGCTGGAAGAGGAAGGAGAAAATACACCATATTGTTCCCACCATCCTTTTCTTAGTAGAGAGAGTGTGACTGTTTTCGTACCGAAGCTTAAAAATCTTAGATAGAGGTTAATCTCTTTCATATCCTTTTGAATTTTGAGCTTTGGAAGGACCAATCAGTGGTCGGACTTTGAATTGAGTATTGAGAAGTCTTCATCTGTTCTTTAGCTGTTTTAGAGACATAACATATCACTTCACATAAGACCTCTCACCCAATTTCCTTACAATTTCTATTATTTCCTTCGGTCCCTCATAAGCTTTTATTCTTGCCATATCTTAAAAGAACAAAGGTAGTAAGCCATCCACCGTTGGGGTCTCTCTAAAGACTTGGAAAATTTGAATTTACTTTTCAGTTAGACGGTTTTTACGCGGCTCTTCAGTGTGGATCCGTGTTATGAAACAAAGATTCGCTGTTTTAGGTTTCAGCACGAAAATAATTAATTCAAATGGATATGTCTTTTTTTCTTTAGGAGAATAACTGGCATCAGGAACCTTCGGAGAAGACCTCGGTCGAATACTTTTGAGTACGGCAGTGATCATTGTTGAGTTCTAAGAAGTTTAGCTTCTTCACAGGATTTGTTTAATTAGAGCGCTATCCCAAAGAGTGTATTAAGTTACAGTCCATGCGGTAACCAACTCGTGTGGAGCCTTGGCTAAAAGAGAGGAAGCTTCAGTGGAGCCACTCCGACTTATGCGGTGTAAACGTTTGCCGAAAGCGTCTGTTCACCAGAGGTGCGGCTGCGATCGGTTTGGGCTTTGTCACGTAGAAACCAGCTACAGTGGAAAGCAATACCTCCTACTCCGTTGGAAGGACCAGATAGAGAAGAATCTGGCGCCAAGTTCCGAAAAGAAGAATTGCATGCCGCAATGTTGTTAACTCGGCTATAATCGCGAAAGCTGTCTTTAGGTAGTAAATAAGAAGAACATTGCGTAGTGTTTTTTATGTGTAGCGACTTGTTAAGATTGGGCAAAGTTCGTCGAGATCATCAAACGGGAGCACCAAGAAACTGCAGCTGTTTCGATAGGTACACCCCAGAAGGAGAGGTGCGTTAGATGAGTGTTGGGCATGCAAAGGGGTGGTTAGACAGCCCGCGAGCTCTTAATGAATATAAGAAACGAGACAGGAAGAGAGTTCAGATTATGAACAAAACTTCACAGTGCATCTAGTAATATCGGTTTAGTCGATTAGCGGTAGCAGTTCTGGCACTATAACAGTAGCTACCGAAATCAGTAGGGCAGCAATGCAAACATTGGCAGGGGTACAGCTGAGTTGCTGTTGACCAGCGATGCGCGACTGGTGAATACGGGCGGTTGACAGTGGCTCAGCTTAACAGACCTAACGAATAAAATACCCAAATTCCAGTAATCAACACTGTAGATTCGTCAAAATGGCATGCTATCTGTGCTCAATAGGATCTATGCAGAGCACCACCACCCCCATAGTCAAATGATCAAACGGAAGGCCAAGGAGCAAGGCTGACTGACGACAGATAGTAGGGTAAGGGAATGTTAGTCAGAAAGGCATGTTGAATTTGACTGAAGGCACACACCACATCATCCAGGTGGCCAATATTAGTTTACACGAAGTAAGACGTAACTGTCCATTGTGACCAACTGGTTCTTTCGATTTTGTTTCTTTTTTGCTTCCATTTATTCCAGAAGCGCTAGCGAAGTATGCAACGATACATGCCATAAAGAGACTCCACATCTTTGTTGTGACTGTAATATTTGTCCTTCTAGCACAACCTCTCTTAGAGGGCGTTACTCCTAGCTATTTAATGTACTCGGAACAAGAAAGATCTTTGAATCTGGCCACTCACCATTTGCTTTTTGAGCTAAGTCATATCAGAACTTTTACATCTTCAAAGACATTCCCGATATGTCAAATGTTCACTATGAGGTTTGCACTTGACAAAATGGTTGAGCTTATGCTTGAAAAGAATTGGGAAATATTGAGAACTTTCTTTCAAATTACTAAGTCTTTAAACATAATTTCAAGAAAAGTTGGCACGAAATCGGTTCGTTATCGGACAAAATAATTAGCGTTGAGACGAAAAAATGCTCGGTCAGTGAGTGCAGACGAAAAAGTTTGCTACTGTAGCTCGAAGTGCACCCGAATTAAACAATTCGCATACTTCTTTAGATAGAGACTTCTGTATGAAAGATTATAAAGTCCAATTGTTCCTAGAACTGACTGCCATCCGATGTGATTTCGCTTCATCCATTTTCACCTCTGTCAGCTACGTTAACAAGTAAATTAATTAAAGCTCGAAAGCCTACATATAACCACGGAAAAGCCAGTACATCCTCAACGAGTGACTGGTTGCTGCGACATCATTGGTCCGATTTTCTTCGAAAATGAAGAAGGAATTGTCGTTCTCGCCAGTGCAATCGTCATTGCAGCCAGTAAGAGCCAAAAATATTAAACCGTTCTCTTTTACAACAATTTTAAAAGACAGATTTTTTAGACCTCCTCCTTCCTTTCAGATGAAAATTCCTTTTTTTCTTGAGACAGAAAACACATTACCTCAAGCAACCCTCGGCGATAACCCAAAATTCATTACAACTACATGATCAGTTCCGAGAAGCCCAGAATTTGGTCGCTAGATTCAAATTCTCGACATGAGGACTCCTTCATCCACCTTCCTTCTCATAAAAATATTTCACCATTTTATAGTTAATCCACCTTTTGTACATACTCACATCCATTGGTGAAATATCTCCAACTGCGCCATGTACATATGTATGTGCAGTCTTCATAACATTTTAATTTTCCATTTTTTTTAGTTTTATTAATAAAACCACAGGTTTAACTCTTCGTGCTGGCTCACAGGCGATTAAAGCTGTATTTTATTGATATGTCTTTATGCGCAGATTTAACTGTCAACTGAAAATGCGGCAGCACTTCATCAATTTACCACTTTGAATTATTAACCATAATAAAAATTCCATTTACCAGTTGCAGCGGGTTTTTTTTTCGTTAAATATTAATTGATAATTTTACATTAATAAACTGTCTCGTTAGCTATGCTGTGCTGCGCTGCGTGCTGCGCTGTGCGGCGTTGCCAATTTTCTAATCATTAAAATTTGCGGATAGTTAGCGCCGGCAGGGGGTGCTGGTAAAATTTCACGAGCCGGTAAACCGGATATACACGACATGAAATAAGTATATGTAACATTGTATGCATGTATATCCATACATATATCAAATGTTTATATTAGGGTGGTTGGAAATACGTTCATTTAAGAAAAGCGACGAGATTTGGAAAAATGTATACTGATTTTTTTTATATTATATTTTTGATTAAAAAAAAACCAAAACAATAGAGCACTAAATTTTTAAAAGGATTATCAGCCGTACCATTTTTTTTTAATGAAATTAAAATATTTTATATATATACAAATTTATAGAATACTCGTATACTGACCAGTTTGAACCATTTTTTATGGTTGCCTCTACAACATTTTTATGATTGTAGGTTGCCACCTTCACAAAAAATATTAAAACAGAAAAAACTGGTTAATTTCATAAAACACTTGAGCATGTAAATCAAAGAAAATGAGTTTTTAAAAGTTAAAATTGAACATTAAAAGGGTTGCCACTTGTATTTCGAAGTTTCATTTCAATTAATTTATGGCTTAAAAAATAAAAAAAAATTTAAAGCATTAAGTTTAAAATTCAATTAAAATTTATTTTGTAAAGAGAGAGAGTTGGGTGGAGTTGCCACTTCTGTTGATTTTTTGCTTTCAATAAATTAATACCAATCTAACCAATTAGAAATTTTCGAAAGCAAACTTTTTTATAGCAAACTATATTTTTTTTTTGACCACCCTACCATAAAAATGTATATACATATCATATATAAAACTTCAACCAACGTTAACAAGCGTAAAAAAGTCGACAGGAGCAATGCCAAAGTTGATAAGCATTTTACAACAATTACGCACCAGCCACGGCTGCTGACTATACCAAATTGGCAAATACTTGCAAGTAACTGTAATATTTTTGACTTGTATGCATGTATGTAGGTATGTATGCGCCCATTGACAATTTGTCACTGTGATTATGCCAATTTGTTAAGTTGCCAGCTGAGGCCAAGTGGCCACCAAATGCCGCTTGGTCTTGGTGTTGGCGCTAATGTTGTTGATTGTTTGGCGCTACTGGGCATTGCCAGCTGGCTGCAGTTCGCTTTGGCAATGCCACTCCGCTCACACGCCGCGCATTTGTAAAATATGTACTACTCGTGAGTTGTAAACTCACAAGCGCGTCCAAAATAACGAATAAAGCTCGCATCGGTTTCCGGTAAAATAGGTAATTACGCGCATTTTTCGAATCCAACTGAGCTGTGGATTAACTGCCTCGCCTGTGTGGAAACTTTGTATTGTATTCGAGTATGTATAACGTTTTCTACAAGCACTCAGGGTCCAGTGCATTGCATTGCCATACCAATGCTGGGTTGGGTTGTTTTCCGCTGCGTAGGTAGCTGCTATTTGCTGATAATCGACAATATATATATACCTATATATGCTTCTTTGTATAAAACATAAAATTTAATAAAACAGAAATAAATAAAGCTAAAGTCGGTTTGTATGTATCAGTTTTTCGAATGTCTAAAATAAAATAAAATAAAAAAAAACTTAGAATAGAATGAAAATAAATTATATAAAAAAATAAAATGAAATAAAATAAAAACAAATAACACAACAAAAAAATGGAAAAATTAAATTAATCTAAAATATAACAAAACGAAATAACATAAACTAAAATAAAATAAAAAATAAAATGAAATAGTAATAAATAATAAAAAAATACATAATAAAATAAATAAAATAAAAAAATTTAATATAAATAAATTTAAAAAAAAATTTAATTAAAAAAAAATATCTATAATAAAATAAAATTAAAAAATAAAAAAATATATACAAAATAAAATAAAATAATATAAATAAAAAATAAATAAAATAAAATAAGATAAAATAAAACAAATTAAAAGAAAATATAAAATATAAAATAAAATAATACCAAATTAAATAAAATAAAAAGGTAAAAAAAAATAAAAATAAAATATAAATTAAAACAAAAATTCTATATAAAATAAAATAAAATAAAACAAATTAAAGTAAAACAAATAAAATAAAACAAAAATATAAAACAATATAAAACAATATAAAAAAAAATAAAATAAGATAAAATAAAATAAAATAATAAAATAAGCTTCTGGCGCGTCACCAAAGACGTGTGTGGCCTGGCGTTGTCCTGATGGAATACAATTCAGCCTCTGTTGATCAAAGATGACCTCTTCTGGATGAGTGCTGCCTTCAAGCGGTCCAGTTGTTGGCAGTAGAGGGCCGAATTGAGCGTTTGGCCATAGGGCAGAGCAGCTCGTACTAGATGATTCCTTGCCAATCCCACCAAATACACAGCAAAACCTTCCTGGCCGTCAATCCTGGCTTGGCCAACGTTTCCGCTGGCTCACCGCGTTTCGACCACGACAGATTTCGCTTGACGTTATCGTAAGTGATTCACTTTTCATCGCCTGTCACCAAACGCTTCAGAAATGGGTCGATTTTGTTGCGATAAAATTAAAAGTAAAATAAAATAAAATAAAATAAAATAAGAGGTTCATGCTTTCCAAAAAGCAAAAAATAACAAAAATAAAATAAAATAAAATAAAATAAAATAAAATAAAATAAAATAAAATAAAATAAAATAAAATAAAATAAAATAAAATAAAATAAAATAAAATAAAATAAAATAAAATAAAATAAAATAAAATAAAATAAAATAAAATAAAATAAAATAAAATAAAATAAAATAAAATAAAATAAAATAAAATAAAATAAAATAAAATAAAATAAAATAAAATAAAATAAAATAAAATAAAATAAAATAAAATAAAATAAAATAAAATAAAATAAAATAAAATAAAATAAAATAAAGTAAAATAAAATAAAATAAATAAAATAAAATAAATATCCTAGTTGTCCATACTCTGTCGTCTGTATTCCTACTTCCCATTGGGGTTATGTCCTTTCTGTTTGTATTGACCAGTGTCCAGTTTCTTTTCTCTTTTCCTGCCAATAGCACGATGTTAAAGCCTTTACTTAATGAGGTTACTTTCTACCTGAGCCATCAGTATCAGCTACCAAGCTAAGAAGTGTCTTTGCAGGCTTTAACTGCAGAATACTGGGCCCAGTAGCCCAGTCAAGGCGTTACACTCAGCTAGCTAAAAACCTTTTTTGATGCGCCATCAGTCTTCTTAACTGATGCGTCATATAATTTCATAAAAGAGTATTTTTTTTCAACTATTGAATTCTTGAAATATCTAATATCTTCGGTCTTTACCTCATTTTTACGTTTTTGCATTGTTTACAATTACTGTTCGCAGTTATGCGTTTTATTGTTAATTTGAGAGTGTTACCAGGAAATGCTCGAAATTGCTAAGAAATAAAAAAAATGAAAAAAACTAAACAATTTTTAATTCAAATATATTCGTAGGCGCATGCGCATAAATACATTTTCAAGTGCCTGCGTTCTCACTCGACGTAAACTAATTCGCAATGAAATGCATTCAATTGAAAAGTGAATTATTATTATTTGCAACTCAAAGTGTCCCAGTGGCGCCATGCTGTACATATGCGCTGGTAATAGCACTAAAAGTGCGCATGCGTGGAGAAAGCAAAAGACTTGAACTTGCAAATGGCTTTGAACAAACGTGACTATTTTACTTTCATTGACCATTTACACGCCTGTTAACATAAACAAATATTAATAATAGTAATAATAATAACATTTTTTTATTTATTTTTTTCTGCTCACTTGCCATGGGAATGCATAAATACATATGTATATATATACATATACCTATATGTATATTTATAGTGAGACGAATAAAGCTTGATACCAAGCATGTTGTCTTAAAAAGTGCAAATTGCTGAAATTCAAGTAGAAAAATTTACAATGTTTGTATGTAGACAGCATCAAGTCTAAAATGCCGAATAGCTGGATAATATTAATATCTGTACGCACATAAATATATCTGCATATTTGGTTAAAATGCAATAAAAGTGTTATCCCGCTGGCGCAAATGCCAAACATTTACATACATAAAAACGCATTTTAGACAAATGTACATACTCGTAGTTAGTATGTATTTAACATAAATGCAAGCCAACTTGGCATTCGCTTAGAAATGAGAAAAAAATCCCAAAACCAAAAACAGGCAATATCAAGTTGGATTTAGTGCAAAAAAAAACAAACGAACAAAAAATGTGCAGCTAAAGAAAATGTAAAAAAATGCTGTCAACATCTACATACGATTGCAAATTAAAATGGTGGCAACATATCTTGCTGCATGCCATTTTTCCAATGTTTGTTTATTTTATTTTTCTTGTGTTTTTCTCTGGGTTTGCAAAAATTTGCACATATTTTACACTGCATACCATTTGCACGAGCATTTGTGCGCCTGTGAAGTTTAAGTTGGTAAGTGCAACACCAAATGCGGTTTTAGCCACATTTTTGCATTCAGTGGGGCGTAGCACTGTGGGGGAAATGCACATAAGTACAAAAATAATAAATACAAGATGCACATTTTTTATTTTAATTTTGTTAATTTAATTCTATTTAATGTGTCACAATTTTTCTAACATTAATTTACAATTTATAATTTTATATATTTTATATTACATATATTAAATTGTATTTATTACATTATATTGTTTTATTTATTTTTTATTTAATTTTATTAATTTTAAGTTTGTGTAATTTAACTTAATATACTTTATTTAATTGAATTTATTTAATCAAATTAATTTTTTTATTACATTTTATTTTATTTATTTTTATTTTACTTTACTTAAATTTATTGAATATAGTTTTAGTTTCCTTTTTTAATTTATATATCCATTTTATTTTATTATATTTTACTTTGTTTTAATTTATTTTATATCATTTCAATTTATTTTATTTTACTGTATTTTATTCCATGTTATTTTATTTCAATTTATTTAATTTAGCTTAAGTTTTCCATTTTTGATATATGTATTTTTATATATTTTATTTTAATTTTTTTTATTCTATTATTTTTTATCAAATTTTATTTCACTTTCTTGTTTTTTTTCATATTAATATATTTTATTTTTTTGTTTTATTTTATTTTATTCTATTTTATTTTAATTTATATTATTTTATTCTCTTTTAGTTTATTTTATTCATTTTTATTTAATTTAATTTAATTTTAATTGATTTTGTTTAACTTAAATTAATTTAATTTAATTTTATTTTATTTGATATAATTTAATTTAATTTCATTTAATTTAATTTCATTTTACTTAATTTTATTTCATTTCATTTTAGTTTTTTTTATTTTTTTATTTTTTATTTTTATTTATTTTAAGTTTATTTTTTTCATTTTCTTTTAGATATAATAAATATTATTTAATTTTATATTATTTATTTTAATTTAATTTACTTTTATTTAATTTCATTTTCTTTTATTTTGTTTTATTTACGTTATTTTGAGTCATTTTCTTATTTTTATTCTTTTTATGTTAGTTTATTTTAATTTATTTCGTTTTATTTAATTTTATTTTATATTATTAAAACTGTATATTACTTTATTTTATTTTTTTGTTATTTTATTTGGTTTAAATTTTTTTATTTTTCATTTCCTTTGAGATAATAATGAATATTTCTTTTATTATATTTTTTATTTTAATTTAATTTTATTTAGGTTTGTTTAATTTAATTTAACTTTAAATTATCTTATTTTATTTTTTTTCATTTTATTTTATGTTATTTTATTTTGGTTTTTTTTTTCATTTTAGCTTACTTTATTTTAAGTTATTCTATTCTTTTATTTTATTTTATTTCTTTTTATTTTGATTTACTTTATGATTAATTCTGTTTTATTTAATTTAATTTAGTTTTAATTTAATTTTTTTAAATAATATGAAATATTATTTTGTTTTGTTTGATTTTATAGTAGTTAATTTTAATTAATTCATTCCATTTCTTTTAATTTATTTATGTTTATACTTATCAATTAAGCTACTTTTAATCCAAGTTGAAATATTTTTATTTTATTGAATTTTATTCCATTTACTCTTTTAATTATTTCATTTTTTTAAATTTAATTATTAATATATTAATTTTCCTACTTAATTTTTTTTCAAAACAATCTTTTTTATTTATTTTAGGCCCACAACTTTTCGTTTTAAAACTGTTTTATTTTTTTTTTTACTTTTGTTATTTGATTAATATCTTTGTTTAATGCATTTCATTCGTATCGTTCAATCAAACAATTTGTTGGCGACGCGTCTTAGTCGTTGCAAATTAGTTCGCTGTCACACATTTGATTTCAAATAAAAATGCGGAATTTTGCATGCCACGCAATTTTCCATTTCGATATTACGTTTACGTTTTATATTGTATATGAACGTGTTATCTGGCATTTTCGTGCACACGCGAGTGACGTTGATGCTTTTGGTCGTGTCGTCATAATTTCTAAACGTTTAATCATTTACGAATAAAAAGCTTATGTTTATGTGGTTGCACTTGTTGTTATTGTTGTTAAGTTGCTTGGCTTACACAGTGTGACACGAGTTGAATGTGCCAAATACGCACTGGAATGCATACATAAATATCGTATCGAATTGTGGTTGCCACAAATGTTGATTTCACTCACTTAATATAATAACTGAGTTATTATTTAATAAAATCTTAAAATTATTTAAATGTTCAGAGAGCTTGATAATTTTTGTGAAAAAAGCAAAAAAGGTTACATAAAAATTAAGCAATAAATTAAATGTGGGGAGTATAATGATAAAGTGGAAAAGTGAAAAAAATGTGCAAATTTTATTTTTAAGTTGAAAATTCAGAAATTTTGAAAATCGATACCAAATAATTGAATAGCCATCATTGAACCCATTGGAGGGCAATGAGTAGCTCATTGAATGCATTTTTTGGATTTTGAAAATGATACACATTTCTTGAAACATTTGAGCTCATCTATTCGCAGGCTTTTGATGCATTGGAAATCGATGATCTCAGAGAAGCTAAATTTCTATAATACAATAATGAAAAATGTGAATTAATTTATAAGATTTTCAGATTTTTCTTATTCCGTAGAATCAAAGTGCCAGAGGAAGAGGAATAAAAAAAAATAATCAGATAAAAATATAGTAAAAAAAATAAAAATAAATAAAAACAAATTAATGTAAAAGAATAAAATAAAATAAAATAAAATAAAATAAAATAAAATAAAATAAAATAAAATAAAATAATATAAAATAAAATAAAATAAAATAAAATAAAATAAAATAAAATAAAATAAAATAAAATAAAATAAAATAAAATAAAATAAAATAAAATAAAATAAAATAAAATAAAATAAAATAAAATAAAATAAAATAAAATAAAATAAAATAAAATAAAATAAAATAAAATAAAATAAAATAAAATAAAATAAAATAAAATAAAATAAAATAAAATAAAATAAAATAAAATAAAATAAAATAAAATAAAATAAAATAAAATAAAATAAAATAAAATAAAATAAAATAAAATAAAATAAAATAAAATAAAATAAAATAAAATAAAATAAAATAAAATAAAATAAAATAAAATAAAATAAAATAAAATAAAATAAAATAAAATAAAATAAAATAAAATAAAATAAAATAAAATAAAATAAAATAAAATAAAATAAAATAAAATAAAATAAAATAAAATAAAATAAAATAAAATAAAATAAAATAAAATAAAATAAAATAAAATAAAATAAAATAAAATAAAATAAAATAAAATAAAATAAAATAAAATAAAATAAAATAAAATAAAATAAAATAAAATAAAATAAAATAAAATAAAATAAAATAAAATAAAATAAAATAAAATAAAATAAAATAAAATAAAATAAAATAAAATAAAATAAAATAAAATAAAATAAAATAAAATAAAATAAAATAAAATAAAATAAAATAAAATAAAATAAAATAAAATAAAATAAAATAAAATAAAATAAAATAAAATAAAATAAAATAAAATAAAATAAAATAAAATAAAATAAAATAAAATAAAATAAAATAAAATAAAATGAAATGAAATGAAATAAAATAAAATAAAATAAAATAAAACGAAATAAAATAAAATAAAATGAAATTAAAATAAAATAACAATAATGAAAATATGATTAAGTGAAAGGAGGAAAACTTCCTGTTGGGAAAAGTTTACAAGCAAAATTAAATAATTTGGCAATTAAAGATAATTTATTGAAAAATTTCAAGTACAGCTGAAAATGTATATATACGAATATTTATTAAAAAAGAGAGCAACGAATAAACAACGCAGGTGAAATTAAAATGAGTATATTTATGGTCTGATTACATGTCATAAAATAGTTTAAACTTTTACTAATTTGATTTACCTAATATGTACATATGTGCATGTATGTATGTATGTAGCCACATGTATGTAGCCACATACATACATACACACTCATACACCTTCAATTTCTAACACTAGTCCAACACCTAAAAACACTTGTCTACACATTTTCCAACTGCTAAAGGAGCACGTTTCCATCTAAAATGTCATACCAAAATCATCCTGTTCACAGTTATTAATTAGTTGCAACACCAAATATGTAAACAATGTCTACTGTGCCATTTTACCGCACTACATTTGTCTCCATTGACATATATACAAGGCATGTGCATCATTTCCTAGTATGGACTAAGTGACAAGCTACTCATATTCATCATAAATTATAAGAGTTGATGCGTTCCAAAAGGAAAGGCAAATTTCATACATACATATATGCATTTTATATGTAAAAACATGCAATTCGAATTATTGTAATTCACCATTTGCCAACAGTTGGAATGATTTGATTCAAATTTGCTGCAGTAAAAGTAAAAAAGTTGGATTTTAAATCTCTTTGTGTTATGGCCTCACGTATAAGAAATTCTGCTTCAGTATATTCCAGTTTTTGGGGCGCCTATTCCATATTGACTTTCCTACTTCATATCGAGTAAATTTCTCCATTCAAAAATATTATATAAAATGTAGTGAAAGAATAAATGACATTCGGTCAGTTATGATGAAATAAGATAGGAATATTAAGGCAGCTGCCTGCCTTAACCATCCACGAATATGTCTTCAAAATTTTAGTGGTGAATTTGACATATTTAAGAAGCTAGAGCAGTTTTATCGGCCGAACATCGAGCAGGTTCGAATGATCGGACAGAATTTTGAAGCGCATTTTCTCGAGTTCTCATTTTTACAAGTCTTACAAAACGCTGCCGGTAATAGCAAAATGATTATATGTCCTATTGAAAAAAGCAATACATTCAGTATTAAATTATTTTCTATTTGAACTAAAAAAGTTGGACAAAAGTATCATTTAAGCTATTATTTTTGTTTGCAACTTGAAGTGAATTTTTTCATCAAACTTGGAACTTGAATTTTCCAACTTCTTCGTTATTTTTTAGTTCATATACTCGTAGAAGATTAAAGAAAAAAATTGGTTCCATTGTTTCAGATGCATCGCACCACCTCCATCACCGGCACTGTTTCACGAATTCAGACTGAAGCCACTTCAGAAAACTCATCACAACATTGGAAAACTCCAATATTTTTTGATACTAAAAATTGTGTTTTGAATTTACATTATTTTCTGGATATTTCGTTTACCGCAATAATTTCCTTCCTTTTCGAAAAAATTGCTGAAAAAGGCTTTTTTCGGGTTCTAAAGGAGACCATTGCCTTAATTGAATGAAGCTGAACATTAGATAACCGGCTGATATTTTTTTATTTTTCAAATTTTTTTTTGTACGACGAACCCAGTCAACCGACTAGGGGCGCGTCTGAGGGAAATCGAAAAACCAAGTAACAGTCCGGACTGCCCTGAACCCGAAACCGATCGCGGAAAGTCGCGATTTCACTTGCCTCTTACACTAAACAGCTACAGATTGGTTCATCAGCTGCTATAAAATTGCATGGGGAAAAGGAGAGAGAATTTATTTCATTATTTAAAGCACTCAGTAAGTATACTTTTTGCCGGACTTTTTATAGAGCTTGAATAATCTAGTCTCACGGATCGGCTCATTTGTTATAGGAACAAATTTTCTGAATGCAGAACTTAAAGCACTTGTAAAGTGAAGAACGCTTTCTTCCACGTTACCGTCATACATTGACCAGGAAATTGTAGACAGCGCATTTCTAAGATTTACATAATTTGCCTTTTTAAATAAAAAACGAGAATTTTTCGATTTTGAAGTAGATAACGGATAATTAAGATTAGAGGGAACATCTAAAGATAATTCGAGAGATGGATGATAACCTTCTACGGGCAAAACGAAAGCATCACAGCGACTTAAAGAAAATGACGAAACCTCATCCAAAAATATTAGATCCAAAGTCTTTCCATACTTATTATGGATCATATTTATTTGAAAAAGGCCCAGATCAGAAAGCTCATTTAGGTAATCATGAGCACTATCTCGAGTTGAGCTATGTACTGGTAAACTGTCACTAAAATTCCATGATACACAGGATAAATTGAAGTCGCCTATCACAACAACATTGTCAGATGCTTTAGTAATGGAAAAAAACGTCACAAATAATTTACCAGAAGTTGGATGTTCAATAACCACCGAAGTAATTTTCGGCCGAACTCTTGCTTTAATAATCTCTTTTTTGCTTAGTGAAAGTTGAGTCTGCCTGTAAGTCACGCTGCTCCACAGAAGCTTAGTGGAAGGTGCGGTTAAGAATATACTGTTTTAGACAAAATTTGCAGACGTTGAAAGTTTTAAGGCAATCGCCAGTGGCTCAGGAGTGAGACAATTCGTTCGTTTTTTCGTTACCATCCATATACGCGTGACCTGGGACCCAAGTGGTGTTAATTATTCTTTTTAATACAAATTTTTTAATTACTACCTCACTGGTTCTAACAAAATTGAACTCTGTTTTGGCTCATTTAATTGCCTTTTCTGTTAACAAGAAGTCTAAGAGATTTCCAAATTAAGACGGTTGCCCTTTTGGAACCTTTAGTAATGCCCACGATCTCTACTTGAACCATATACCATATGTATGTGGAGGTAGTCATTGAGTTTGAAGCTAACATCTTTATGTGAGTAGATCGCAGAATAAGTTTTGCCCTTGTATTTACCTTGAAAACATTCCTATTAATATATATACATATATTCGTGCAATTACTTTAAGCCAGAGGATATCAGTTATCGGCCCCTAATATTAGGTCTGTTTACCAGGCACTTTCTATTGAGAAGATATGCAGAGATACTAGTTGTACCATTAAATGTCTTCAATAGCAGATGCAATTAAGAGGAAGATGATAAAACTCTAAAGTTCACTCACTCTCTCTGCTGGGAGTAAACTAGGAATGGAGCTAAGAACCTGACTTATGCCGGAACAGAAGCCGTTGGACCTTTCCAAGCGACATCGCTTCGCTCTATGGGCTCTTGGAAAGTTCAAAGAAGATCCGAAATTTTCGAACCAAGTTTTGTTTAACAATGAGCCCCATTTCCGGCACAATGGGTATGTAAACAAGCGGAATTGTCACATTTGGAACGAAGAGCAAGCTGAAGAGATTCTAGAGCTGCCATTTCATCCAGAAAAAAAAATCGGCTTAGTAAGGTTTGATGGCCGGTGGAATCATCGGTTAATATTTCTTAAAAAATGATGCCGGTGAGAACGTATCGCGCCATGATAATCGACTTTTGCCTGAAATTGAAGCTCGTGATGTCGGCGACATTTGTTTTCAACGCGTGAATCACACTGCTAGGCTTTTTCCTGTGGGAATACGTAAAGTCTAAAGTCTATGTGGACAATCCCGCTTCGATTCAGGCCTTGGAGCAAAACATTATGAGTGCTATTCGCCAGTTACCAGTCGAAATGCTCGAACGAGTCATCGAAAATTGGACTCAACGGATAGACCAACTGAGACACAGTGGCGGCCAACATTTGAAAGAGATAATCTTCAAAAGATAAATGCCAAAGAATGTTCTTTCAAATGATGATAAACATTCCGCAGTAGATTTGAATTTTCTGTGTTTTTTTTTTTTGCTTTAAATGAGTAGAGAACCTCGAAATAGATCGCCTTTTATATAAGTATGTCTTCCTATATAATCACCTCAAAACCAATTGAATAATATAAATGCAATCACAAATCAAAAAAGTGCAATCAGGTCAAAGCAACCAACGTCACAGACCCTTCCTTATAAGGCCGATTCGTAATTTAGTCCCCATATAAATTTAGCTGCACTAAAATGCTAAGACACTGATTAAATGGAGCACATAGCTGTTCTCACATAGCAGACAAAGATGTTTGATTGCAAATAACTGCTATAGAAAATTTATTTATATACATATGTATGTATGTATGTATGAGTATATACGATATAAATAAATATGTATTTGAATTTTCCATCACTTTAAACCCCATTTTTCGCATTTCACGTCGACGTCTACTTGCTGGCGTCGAGACATAGAAACGTGAAATAGAAATGATTTCACCAGAAAAGGAAATTTATAACACACATACACATATGTATATACAAACATTGGCTATGCGCGAATAAAAATGTGAATGCGTGGAAAAAGGTAAAAAATACTAGTTAATGAAAAATAGAAAAAAAGATATGAAGAAAATCTTGCTCTAAAACTCACACAAATGCGATGAAAGCAGCACAAGAAGAAGAAGAAGAAGAAAACAAGCCAGCTGACAAACAGTGGGTCGGAGGGACGCAAAATTGGTATCTTTTAAGATGTTTTTTAAACAATTTTTTCTTTTATATTTTCAAAAATTTGAATCACCAACTGACAAATTTTTTATTACAAATAAAATAAAAATCAAAAGAAAAAGTACAAAATTTTGAAAAATCTTTATTATTTTATTTTTTGGTTAATAGTTAAATTTCGGTGGGAAATTTATTCTTTTTACTAGCACATATCCAATTTTTATTATCAGAAACTGAATGTGCACAGATTTTTGTACTAAAAAAAGATAAAATATATAAATACTCGTACATACACGGTGTGTCCCAAAAATAACCGAACTTTTTGGATATAATATAGTAAAATACACATTATATTATCTTTGAAAGTTATTATTTATTCAAAATAGGTTCCATTTGACTCAACACAACGTTTGGAACGATCAACCAGCGCATGCATAGATTTTTTTATGTCATTTATAGAAATGTTCTTCAGTACCTCGGTTACGGCTGCTTCATTTTTTTCAATTTTTTTTTTAATTTTTTAAACTTCAATTTGAATTTTTTTTCAAGTTTGACACAAAATTTTATATTTGCTCTTTGTTCCATTTTTTTTTTGGAACCATTAGCACACTTTTGGTTTTATTGAAATAGCTGTCACTTTTACATCTGTCATCCGACTTACATGAAGTTAGGTGCGTTTGAAAGAGGATGAATGTATCTTTTTAATGTTGCAAATTCAATACATGGCGCTGTATGTTGTATGATTTAAATATAAAGTTCGGTTATTTTTGGGACACACCGTGTAGCTCAAAAAACTACTCCGAAATTAGTATGTGAGGACACACCAGAAACTGTTTTCAAGGCAAATACAGTGATTATTGAGGTGTTGTCAATATTCGCCTGTTTATCAGAAATATACTAGTCATATACTAGCCCAAAATTGGTAAAAATGTCACTAGTTCGTATCAAACCAAAGTTAAAATTTGTTTTTTTCTTATTTTTATGATTAATAATTTTGCAGATGGCATTTGCCATGCTTTCAACAGAAAACTACTAATCTTATACTAGTACTATAGAGACAAAAAATCCATTATTTGATTTTCGAAACCTATATAAGAAATACTGTTATTTTTGTTAAAAAATGATTCAAAATTTAAAATTTAAAATATAAGGCTGACAGTAAGACTAAAAGCAGAAAAATTACCAGTACCATACTAGTTCAAATTATCCAAAAAAACTACGGGTTAATTTTCAAAACCAATTCTGGAAAATGTTTGCATAAAAAATACTATTGTTTGTGCTCAAGAATTATAGAAATTTAAGCCTTAAAATATTTTATTTTCAATTTTATGTATTCCAGTGGAAACAAATATTTAAATTACTTTCTTTTTTGTTTTTTTTTTTATTTAGGTAAAATTTCTTTTTTTTATTAATTTTTGTAAATTTTTTTCTATTTTTTGTAGAAGTGAAATTCAAGAAATTCTTTTTGAAGTTCTTGACACAAATATTATTTTATTTTATACAGCAATTTTCGACGAGTTGTTAAAAAGTGGATTTTATTCAGAAAAATACTAGCCTCTTACCAGCTCAAAATTAACATCAATGTTACTAGTTCATATTAAACTAAGATAAGAAATTGTTTATTTATTTATAAACAGTTTTTTAGATGGCGATTGTCATGTTTTAACAAAAAATCACTAGTCTCATACTAGTTCAAATTGGAGCAAAAAAATCCAATTATTATATTTTGTTCAAAAATTATAAAAAAATTGGAGATTTAAAATATTTTTTTTTTCCAATTGAATAATTTAATTCTTTTTAACTTTTTAAAAATTGAAAATTTTTTATAATTGTTTAACTGTTTTAAATTAAATAAATATTTAAAACTGTTTAACAATTTTTTATTAAATTTTTTTTTTTAATTTTTATAGAAGTGAATATATGCAATTTTCACTGAGTTAGCTAAAAAAAATTGTAAAATTTGAGTTTGAATCTTTAAGCCCTCTCATACCACTGTGCGCAGACAGACTATGGAGGCGAATTGATAGAATGAATGTAGGTAGTTAAGCATGTCGGCATGTCTGTAGGCATAACAAAAAAAAAGAAGAAATTTCAAGTAAGCCAAATAACAAACCTGTTGCGGTTGCTGTTGATAGTGTTGCTGCTGCTGTTGTTGTTGCTGTTGCCCGGCAACGCGGTCTGTAGGCCAAACATTCCTTCTATTGCTTGCATTGCTGCGGCTTATGCCAACACTTGTGGCATCTTCATTGCCGTCAAAGCTTTTGCTGTTATTGTTGCTATTGTTGTTATTTGCACTGCTATTCAACTGTTGTTGTTGTTGTTGTTGTTGCTGCTGCATCTGCGGCTGCTGTTGATTAATTGGCCTGTTAAAATTCCCATGAGTGCCCGTGGCAATCGCCGCATTCTCGCTTTCCTCCACATCCTCATCGGCTAGCCTATATTGTGCTAATAGAAATTGTTGTTTTCGCTGTCGCAGCTGTATATTCAATGTGCCGGCTGACTTTGATTTTGTGATAATGGGACAACGCGCTGGTATGGCTGGCGGTTGATCATCCACCTCCTGCCCGTCCGCAGTCACATCGTTTAGATTTAAGTAAGCTATGCTTATGTTATTGCTTCTGCTGCTGCTGCTGCTGCTGCTACTGTTGTTGGCCTCATTCTTGTACGCAGCTGTGGTCATTGATGTGGTTACCTGTCGGCGGCGCTCCGGTAATGGCGGACACTCGAGGCTTTTGGTGTCAATATTTGCATTGTTGCTGCTGTTGTTGTGGTTGTTGCAGTTGTTGTTGTTGCTACTGTTACCATCATTAAAAGCGCTAATTTTATGATATTGACCGATATCGAAATCTAATGATTTACATTGCATATCATTAGCGCCAACGCCAGCAGCTCCAACAGCTACGCCGACACCCTGATGCATGGAGAGTGAGCGTGCGAAATTGCTTTTGAAGTAGCGACAAGGCAAATTGAAATCGAAATCTGGCGGCGAGGAGCTTGCTGAAGAGCTCCGTGAGCTTTCCATGTTGGTTGCAGGCAAGCGCGCACGTCGGTGTGTGTATGTGTGTGTGTGTGTATGAGTGTTTGCCTTCGTGCGTGTGGTAGGTATGCAAATTGCGGCGACGCGGCGACAAAAACGTATTTTCAATCAACTTTTTGTTGTTGTTGTTGTTTTACTTTAGTTTAATGTTTTTACAGCAGCGTTACTCACTTAACTAATCACATTCGTGTCACGTTCACGTCACTTAACACGTGTGCATGTAAAGATTTGCACCGTAGACACATACATATGTTTGTACATACATATATGTACTTATGTATAATATATGTATAAATAAATATAACTCTACATAATCGCGCCAGACAGCTGGCTAATGTTGCGAATGACTCGTCTTGCTCCCTACCACTGCCAATGTGTTTGACCACTCGTTCACTGTTGTTGTTGTTGTTGTTTTTATTTTTGTTTCTTTATTTATTTTTTCATTGCGTCAAGAGGAAGTGATTAGTTATTAAACGCACTTTTTCACCTTTTTGTTGTTTTTTATTTTTTATTTTTTTTTTTGGCTTTTTTGCTTATTTTTTTTTTTTTTGCGTATTTGTTTTGTTTCTCTGCAAGGAACCGTTAATGGCGCGCAATGTTTTTAACTGCACATTTCCTCATAGCAAACATATGTACATATTTATTTATAGGTCAAAGTTTTGACACTTTATTTTGTTAAATTTTCTTCGTTAATACAGAACGGCAATTTTTAGAAGTTTTACTTTGATATTTGTTTGCATTAGTAACGGCACTTTCAATAAAAAAAAAGTTAGGTCACACTTACATATCAAAACTGCGTTTTTCTATTTATTCCTATGAATAAATAGAAATAGATTTTACTAAGCAGCACTTTTCGACTTTATATTATTAAAATTTTAATAAATTGCATATTTTTTTTAATTATTTTTTTATTTTCAAATCAAATATTTTTAACACGGCATTTGTTATTTTAAAATAGCTTGATAGGTTTTAATTTTTTAAATAAAATTTTTTTTTATTAATTATTTAGTTACATTAAATAAATAAAACAAAATTAAAAATTAATAAATTTAAATTTAATATATATTATTGAGTGAAAATTTTAAATTATTTAACAATTAATAATTTAAACTTTAATTAAAATAATTAAAATTAAACCAATTAAACTGAATTAATTTTTTTGATTATGCTTAAATTTCTAAATAAAATTTTTTTTATTATTAAGTATTAAAATAAATTTTTACACAAACAAAATTAAAAATTACTTCATTAAAATTTAAACTATTTAATTAAGTTATTAATTTAAATTATATAAAATTTAATAATTAAATTATAATTTAAAATGAATTAAAATTTAATAACTTAATTAAATAGTAATAAAAAATTTAGTTTAAAAAATGAAAGAAATTTAAAATTTAATAATTTAATTAATATTATTAAATATTTTTACTTCCTTATGGAAGTCATCAAAATTTTATTTAAATGTTTCGATTTTCTTGACTTTTTTTGCAGTTAAAAGCGAATGGTTACAGGTGGACCATTTTCACTGTGAGTCACTGTAAGTAAATAAATACACATACATATATGTGGAAATAATTATTATTTTTTAATAATTATTTTATATTTTTAACTGTTATATTGTGTTATATATTAAAATTGTTCACTTGGCCTTTAATTGTGTTTTACATTTTTTAAATTTTTTTATTAATTTCGAAATATAAATTAATTTTAATTAAATAATTTTAATTTAGTTTTTCTATTTAAAATTCAATTATATTATTTTACTTTTCAGTTTTCATAAAATTTTTAGTTTTTTGTTGCAAACTAAGTTTTAAGTTGTTAAATATTATTATATTATTTTTTATAAATTGACATTTGTATATGTAATATGTACATATATTTTTATATATATGTATATGTAAAATTATATTAAACTATTGTGGAAAAAAATATAATATTGCGTTTATTTATTTTATTTATTAACTCTCTTATTTGATTAATTAATAAAACTTTTCACTTGGCCTTTCTTAAATTTTATAATTTTTTTTAATTTTTAATTAATTTTTTTTTATTTTTTAATTAATGTCTTTTTTAATTTTTTAATTAATTTTTTTTTAATTTTTAATTAATATTTTTTAATTTTTAATTAATATTTTTTAATTTTTAATTATTATTTTTTTTATTTTTAATTAATTTTTTTTTATTTCAATAATTGGGAAATTTAATTAAATTTAAACAATTTTATTTTAATTTGAACTTTTTAATTATCATTTAATTAAATTATTTTACATTTCAGGTTTTATTTCATTTTTGAATTGGTTTTAATAGTTGCTGATAATGAAAATTTTGATATATTTTTTCGAACAAAACATATATTTTTTTAATATTTCTAAATATATGTAATTATTATTCAATCCCAGTGAATATAATAATGATAAGTTTTTTGAATTTTTTAAAATATATTTTTTAATTTATTTTAGTGTTAATTATTTAAATAGTTTTATTTAATTGTTTTTAAATTATTATTAATTATTAAATAATTTTACTTTTTTATCGGTTAATGTTTTATTATTTGTATATCAACATACATACTAATATGTATATATGCATATATTTATATTAAATTATTTTACTTTTCAGCTATTATTTTATATTAAAATATTTTTTTATAGAAACTAAGTTTTAATTGTTGTTATTATATCAAAAATTATAATAAATTTATATATTTTTTAAATGAAAATTTTAAAATATTCTTGTTATTTTTCTTTAAACAGGTCTGTATCAATATTCAGGTTCCCTTTGTTTTATATTAATTTTGTTTTTTACTTTGAATTAATGCTTAATAATAAATTATTTTACCGTTTATTTTAAACTACTTATAAACTTAAAATATTATTTTATTGCATAATGTTGATATGCTGCCTGTCAAGTTTTTGAGATTTTGTGTTTAATTTTGATTAATATTTGAAATTTAAAAAAAAATGTGTCTAATTCCTTTTCTTTATTGTTTTTTTTTTCTGTTTTTTTTGTTGTATAATCTCTAAGCAAGCCAGTAAAATTGTTGTGATTTTGTTTTTAATTTTAATGAATTTCGGACACTTTTTGAGAATTTTTTTAAAATAATTTTGAATTAATTTTATTATAAATTTTTAAATTTTTCAATTTAATATTTATAATATTTATTATTAAGTTGTTTTTTTATTATTATTTTTATCAGTTATTGAATTTTAAATACTGTTTTAATACACTCGTATATGTGTGTATATACAAAAATCTTTTTTCCACATTTGACTAATATATACATATGAGTTTTTGTAACATACTCGTATGTCCATAGTTTTTTTTTTAAATTTAGTTATTATCATTAGTCATTGTTTCTATGTTTCTTTTACTCATTAATAGCTTTTGATTTTTTTGAAGTTTTTATCTACAACAATTTTTTGTTTTAATATTTCTTAAAGTTTTATGAATTATAATTTATTTTTAAATCATTTTAATTTCATTCTCTTATTGTTTTTTGAAATTTATTATTATTGCTACTGTTTCAAATATACAAACATTTACAGACTTCTTAAGTAATTTAAAATTTTTTCACATTGAACATTATTTTTTAAATTTATTGTTGTTGTGTTTCACAGTTAATTAGATATATAAAAAAAATTTGCACTCCTTAACAACAAAGAAATATAAAAAAATTTCACTATTTCCAAAAAAATATATGGTCTGAAACAGCTCCATTTAAACGAAACCCCCCAAAAAAAAAATAATTGTTCAAAATATTTTTAAGTAATTTATTTGTTATTTTACAATTATTATTTTATAATATTTTTAAAAACATTTCGATTTTTGCACAATTTTAATATTTCGCAGTTAAAAAGATTTCTTCAGATCCAAACAATACCGAACACAATTTTTCTTTATTTACCACATTTTCGTTTTTCGCTCTTTTGCCACTTATTTTCTGTTTTCCACCACCAATATTTTCAATACACTTGTTGAATCACCTCACAGCTTAGAAAGTATTTCTTTGCATACTTTTCACATTTTTCAAATACTCACATAATATTTATATGAATTTTAGTTTGGTTCAACTTTTCACTCCATAAACGAAAAATTTACAAAAAAGAAAAAAAAAATTATAACAAAACAAAATTGCAAACCACAAGAGATTGAACACTTGTACGCCACTTGGACATTGCGTGTCCGTAACGTTAATTCTTTTTTTTTTGATTATTTCTATTTTTTTCTATTTTCCGCTTTACAATATTTTTTTGTAGTTTGCCGCACTTCGCGTCCAAAACACACACGTCCGTCCGTAACAAACTTTGCTTAGATATTAAAAATTCAAATTCATCAGAGTAAAAAGTATTTTTTATCCAAACAACTGCGAGTAACTAAGCAGCGCAGCACGCGAGCACATGTGAGCGACCAGGCAAGACCAAGTGGTTCATGGTTGTTGTTTGAAGGAGCGCATAGCAGCTGCGATATGTAGTTGAAGATGTAGTATCGCATAGCGCGCGTGAAATACAAAAATATGCTCACCAGCATTTACTTTGTACTTGCAGGGAAATGCAAACATTGAGAGCGGCAAGAGAAGGTGCGAGCGTACGATCGTGCTTGGGTCTGGCTGACCGGTGATTTGAGCGAAGTGCAGGCGGCTGTTTTATTGTATGCCGGTAAATGACAACAATAAACACAATTGAGATACATAAAGGTGAGCGAGTTTGTTTGATTACCTGCTTTTTCTTCGTTTTTATCTTTTAGTGGAGCGTGCGATAGTTAGGTTTGTTCTGCTGGGCAGGAGGTGCGCAGAGTTGCCATGAAAAAAATTTGTTGAAATATTTTTTAAAACACAAACAAATTTTAAGTATGACCTGTCAGGTGTTATTCAATGAGACTGCATTAGGGAGCGCCATTGATGGTCACGTTCTTTTCTATATATATTTATATTTAATATATAAATAATAAAGAAATAGGTAAATGTATAAAAAAATAAAAAATATTAAATAAAAAAAACATAATAAACAAATAAAAAAATTAAATAAAAAAATATTAATAAAATAAATATAAAAATAATAAAGAAATAAGTAAATGAATAAATAAATAAATAATAAATAAAGAAATAAAGAAATGAAAAAAGAATAAATGAATAAAAAATAAATAAAAAGTTAATAAATATACAAATAAATAAATAAATGAGCAATGATATAAATTAATAACATAATAAAAGAATATATGTGTGGGCCATTAGATAAATAAATAAATAAATAAATAATTCATTAAATAAATGATTAAATAAATAAATAAAAAAACAAAAACCATTAAAAAATTAATAAATATTTGAATCAATATTTAGATGGCCAAGATTCGAGTCCTGGTTCGAAAAACATTCAAAAATTACATAAAATTAAGTTTTTTAATTGCAGTTTAATGTAGAAATAAAATTAAGAAATATTTACATATATATTTTATTTATGGCTAAGGTATATTTACATTTTCAACTCATTTATTCATATATAATAAAGAAATTAAAAGGAACTTAAATAAATAAATAATTCATTATGTAATGAAGAAATTACTACTGAAAAATATAATGGGGGTACTTTTGGACTAAGGTGATTTATTTCGAAAATAATTAATTTGCATTGCATTATTCCTTTGCGATTTGGTGACCTTTCAAGTGTTATAAATTTCATCTGTTTTCAACAGTTTTTTGATATTTCCACCAAATCAAATTCGATGTCTACAAAATTAGAGAATTACAAATTTTTCCAAGGTTACCCTAATGCGCATAGAAAATTACGATCAGCTGAATTCGGTTTGATTTTACCTGGGAATTTGTGTAAAATATGTCCATACATACATACAATTTTAAATACAAGAGAATACAAGAAAACATTTTTATATTGGTAGCTGTAGGAATCTACTTTAATATTTGTAACTTACAATTTTCACTTTTTCAATTTTTATGTTACCGAATTTTTAATTTCAAAAATTTTCATTTTTCTGAATTATAATATTTTTCATTTTGAAGCTAACAAGAAGTATTAAATAAATTTTAATAAAAAATAAAAATTAATCTTAATTTTTAATATACAACAATAAATATATGTAATCCATATAGTTTACATGTAATCCATATAATTGGCGATCCTGCTCATCGAATTTTCTACAAGCTACATACAAATAATTTTTATATGAACTCTACGGTTAACTTAACAGTTTCAATTTTTAATACATATAATCTGTGAACATTTAAATATCAGTTACAGCAAGATCAACACATCGAAGCAATTAACAAATATAGTGATTAATCAAATAAAACGAAATTTTTAAACATTTAAATTGTGAAAATCAGTTAAAAGAACTATAAAATACCGCATAATTCAAAATCTTAAAAACTTTTTATCAAAATACATTTATATATAAATATAAAGAAAAACGTTCAGAAACATTGGAAGCCAGAAAAATGCTCAATCCGAAATAATATCAATTTGTTTACATCAATTTCTTCTGAAGTTTATCAATTCTATTGGAATGAAATCAAATAATTGAAGAATTTAACTTCTATCAATATCAAGAATTACAACAATCAACAATATTATCTATATGTAAAAGAACAAATCAATATCAGGTTTTATCTTTAAATTTAAATATATATATATATATGTCATTTAACTTTTTAAATTAATTTAATTAATTTAAATCTTAATTAATTTTTATCAAGTTTTTGTAAACTCTTTCTCCAAATATGCATAGATCACCCATTCGCACACGTAATTTTACAACAACAGAAACACAAAATGAAATCACGAACACTAATACAGATTTAAATACAACACAAAATTTAACACAAGACATTCATACAAATAATTTTAGACCGAATTCTAATTCTATTAAATTACCTCCGTTTTGGAATGAATGTCCTGAAGCATGGTTTTTGCTTGTTGAAGGACAATTTGAAATTAACAACATTTGTAATGATAATATTAAATTTCAAAATGTTTTAATTGCTCTTCAACGAGAAACTATTTTCAAAATTATCGATGTTGTTAATTCACCTCCGTTGTCGAATAAATATGAAACAATTAAGAAAGTTCTTTGTGAGAGATTTTCTCTTAGTGAAGAAAAGAGATTAGAACAATTATTTTCAAATACTGAACTTGGTGATCGTTCACCTTCAGAGCTTTTTAGATATATGAAATCTTTAACTGGTTCAGATTCAATTGTTAATCATGAATTACTTTTCAAATTATGGATTCGTAAACTACCTCAACAAATTCAAATTCATTTAACTTCTTCTAGTAATCAAAATAAAGATGAAATTATTATTTTGGCTGATAAAATTTTCGATTTAATTCATAAACCTCAAGTATCTGCAATAACTTCAACCTTTAATAATAGTAATAATATTTTAGAACAATGTATTAAAAATTTAACTGATTTAACAACTGGAATATATCAAACTTTAAACAAAATTACAGAAGATATTAATGAATTACAAATTAGATCTAGATCTAGATCTAGAGATAGATATAGATCTAGATCGAGAAATTCATCAAGACCCAGGAATAATAATAATCAAAATAATATTTGTTGGTATCATCAAAAATTTAAGAATAATGCCTTCAAATGCGTTCAACCTTGCAATTTTAAAACAAACACAAATATTTCAAATGCAAATTCTTTAAACTAAAACGTTCCATTATGACGGTGGCTGATAATGGAAATATTAATAAACTTACACGTCGCCTTTTTATTTTCGATAAATTTAACAAACTAAATTTTTTGATTGATACAGGCGCAATCGTTTCAGTTATACCTTCTTCAAAATTCAAATCATTTAAAAGAAATTCTGACCTTAAACTTTCAGCTGCAAATGGATCTAATATAGAAACATTTGGAACAAAACTTTTAAAACTTGATTTAGGTTTAAGAAGAGATTTCGAATTTCCATTTATTATTGCCGATATTTCAACTCCAATTATTGGTGCTAATTTTTTAGAAAAATTTGGAATTTTAGTAGATATCAAAAATAAAGAAATAACAGATTTAACAACAAAATTTAAAATTTCTGGATCTACTGGTTTTTGCGACATTTTCTCTCTTCGAATTCCCATTATTGAAAATAGATTTACGAATATTTTAAATGAATTTCCATCTATTACTTGTGAACCAGATTACACTAAACAAGTGCAACACCATACGGTTCACAGAATTGAAACAAAAGGGATTCTTCCTTTTTCTAAACCTCGTCGTCTTGATCCTATTAAATTAAAAATAGCAAAAACTGAATTCGAATTTTTAGTTAAAACTGGTATTTGTCGACCATCAAATTCACATACCGCATCTCCTCTTCATTTAGTTCCCAAAAAAGAACCAAATGATTGGAGACCATGTGGGGATTATAGAAGATTAAATTTTATATCTATTCCAGATCGATATCCTTTACCTCACATTCACGATTTAAATATTGATTTAAAGGATAAAACAATATTTTCAAAAATTGATTTAGTTCGTGCATATCATCAAATACCAATGGCTGAGGAAGATATACACAAAACAGCAATAACCACTCCTTTTGGAATGTTTGAATTTGTACGTATGCCTTTCGGACTTAGAAACAGTGCTCAAACATTTCAACGATTTATTAATGAAGTATTTTCTGGATTAGATTTCGTATTTGTTTACATCGATGATATTCTAGTAGTTAGTGATAATGAAGATCAACATATTGAACATTTAAAATCAGTATTTAAAAGACTTGAAAATTACAATTTAAATATTAAACCTGCAAAATGTGTTTTTGGAACAAATAAATTAAATTTTCTTAGCTATGAAATTTCAAGTGAAGGGATCAGACCTTCTTTAGAACGTATTGAAACAATTTTAGAATTTGAAAAACCTCTGTCGATTAACAAATTACAAAAATTTTTAGGTATGGTAAATTATTATCATAGGTATATTAAAATGTTAGCAGCAGAATTAAGTCCTCTGCACGAAATGTTGACATTTACAATTAAAAATAAAATTAAAGAATTAAAATGGACAGATGAAACCACACAAGCTTTTGAAAATGTTAAAAAACTTTTCGCACAAAAAACTTTATTAACACATTTTGACAAAAATGGTCAATTATCAATTGCAGTAGATGCTTCAAATGTTGCAATCGGAGCTGTTTTACAACAAAAGAGTAATAACACATTAGAACCGTTAGCATATTTTTCGCGAAAATTAACTCCAACTGAAATTAATTATTCAACATTCGATAGAGAACTTTTGGCAATATATAATTCAATTAAACACTTTAAACATTTTCTCGAGGGTAGAATATTCACTGTTTACACTGATCATAAACCACTTACACATGTTCTAAATTCTAAAGCAGATAGATCTCCTCGTCAAATCAGACATTTAGAATATATTGCCCAATTTACTAATGACATTAGATATATTTGTGGTAAAGATAATAAAATTGCTGATACTCTTTCTCGTATCCCAGAAATTAATTCAATTACAACAAAAGACATTAATTTCCAATACCTTTATGAAGAACAACAAAAAGATGAAATACTTAAAAATATTATTTCAGATCAAAATGCTAATAGTAATTTAAAAGAAATTAATGTACCTATTATAAATCTTAATATTTGGTGTGATGTTACACAAACACCTTTTAGACCATATGTCCCTAATTCAATGAGAAAAATTATTTTTGAAAAAATTCATTCTTTATCACATCCAAGTGTTCGAACAACTCGACGTCTCATTCAATCTAAATATTTTTGGCCTAATATGCGTAAAGAAATTAATAGTTGGACATCATCTTGCATTAACTGTCAGAAATCTAAAGTTACTAAAAACATTAAAACTCCAATTCAAAAGATTAATATTCCTTCTGGACGATTTGAACATATTCACATGGATTTAGTAGGACCTCTTCCAGTTTCAAAAGAGAATCGATACATATTAACAATCATTGACAGACATACTCGTTGGCCGGAAGCATATCCACTTAAAGACATTTCAGCTGTTTCTGTTGCAACTACATTTATTCAAAATTATGTTCCACGTTTCGGTATTCCACTTAATATAACGGTAGATCAAGGAACACAATTTACTTCAAAATTATTTCATGAATTAACAAAGTTATTAGGTTCTCATAAAATACACACTTCTCCATATCATCCACAGTCAAATGGAATGATTGAAAGATTTCATAGAACTTTGAAAACTGCAATTACAGCATCAAATGATTCAGTTCATTGGTCTGAAATTTTACCGTGGATTCTTTTAGGTTTACGAACAGCGATTAAAGAAGATTTAAAATGTTCTTCAGCTGAATTAGTTTATGGTCAAACACTGAGGCTTCCGGGTGAACTTATTGTTTCCAATAATAATTATAATAGCGAAATCGAAAATACAAATGAAATTCTTTCTAAATTAAGAAAACATTTCTCACTTGTTCGATCGAAAGTAATACATCATAATAAAGAAAATAGTTTCATTCCTAAAAATTTAAGTACTTGTGAATATGTATTTGTTAAAGTTATTCATAAGTCTAATCTTCAACCTCCTTATGAAGGACCATTTAAAGTTATATCCAAACATAACAAAACTTTTGAAATACAATATGGAAATAAAATTAAAACAGTATCAATAGATTTACTTAAACCTGCAAACATTATGTCAACCACTTCTTCACGAAATACAACTACACTGTTAAACACCAAACAAAAAAAAGTTACATTTAACCTTAATTAATATTAATAAATATGCGTTTCACTGGAGGGGGAGTAAATGTAGGAATCTACTTTAATATTTGTAACTTACAATTTTCACTTTTTCAATTTTTATGTTACCGAATTTTTAATTTCAAAAATTTTCATTTTTCTGAATTATAATATTTTTCATTTTGAAGCTAACAAGAAGTATTAAATAAATTTTAATAAAAAATAAAAATTAATCTTAATTTTTAATATACAACAATAAATATATGTAATCCATATAGTTTACATGTAATCCATAGTAGCCTTCATATTGTAATAGACAAACACTGGACGACCGCCGTAACAGAATGATTTGTGCTGCGACTACTGGAAGGCTAGGGTGCGACAACTGGTCCGACCAACATTATTGAAGTGAATTGTATTCGCTTACTCGGTGAATTCGAAATATAGGGAAAGAAGAAGTAGAATTGATTCTAATCAAAATACATACAGAAATAAATTATGTTTTTGTAAAATTGTATTATTATTAATATTTATTTGAATAATACAAAATATTACACTAACATTCATTGCCTTTCCGCAACTATAACTATATATAAACCCACTCTAGCGCATCTCACAAACAAGTAGTCATTAAAATTAGTTGCATGCATTTAGGCGCACAAAAATTGTCGCAGCCACTCACCGGATATGATTTAAAAACTAATTGATAACGAAAAATTTGCAAATATCAAAGAACTGAAATCGTAACATACTTATAAGCGCAAATACCTATGGAACGATATTCATTTCCGGCGGAAACGACAGCAAGAGATTAAATAGAATTTAAATTTAGAACCATTTTAAAGATTTATTCATATGAATTTATATTACATATATTATATCTTTTTTCTAATTTCTTTGTTTGTTTTATTTTTTTATTAACAATTAATTATTTATTTATTTTTTTCTACATTTTATTATACAATTCAGTTTTAATAATTTATTTTGTTTTATTTAAATTATTTTATTCCTTTCTTTGTTTAATTTGATGATATTTAATTCCTTAAGAAAAAATTCCATTTTTTTATTATACTTTATTTCAATTTCATTTATTTTATTTTTTTTTTTAATTTTATTTTTTTATTTTTTTATTTATTTTCTGTTTAATTACTTTTTATTTTAATTTTTTGATTTGTTTAATTTTAAGATATTTTGTTCCATTATAAATTATTTCATTTTATTTTATTTTATTTTGTCTTACTTTATTTTATTTTATTTTATTTAAATTCATTTTATTTTATGTTATTTTATTATATTTATTTAATTTAGTTTTATATAATTTAATTGAAATTTATTGTATTTTATTTTATTTTCATTTATTTTATATTATTTTATTTTGATTGATTATTATATTTTATTTTACTTCAATTTGTTTCATTTCATTTTTATTTTATTTTATTGAAATTTATTTGATTATAGTCTATTTTGATTTGTTTTTTTTTTATTTTTGATACTTCTTTTACACTTATTACATAGAATTTAATTTTATTGTAATTTATTGTATATTTATTTAATATCTTTTATTATATACATGTATATAATTTAATTTTTTTTATGTATTTAAATTTTTTATATTGTTTTATTTTACTTAACTTACTTTTATTCTACTTTATTTTAGCGTAATCTATTGTATATTATTTCATTAACTTTTACTTTACTCTTTTTAATTTAATTTAATATTATTTTACTGTAACGTATTTAATTTTATTCCGTTTGATTTTTTTTAATTTAGCTTAGTTTAATCTATTTATTTAATTTATTCCATTTACTTAATTTTCAATTTTATTTATTTAAGCTTATTTATTTAAATTAATTTAATTTTTTATTTTAACTTTATTTTTAGTTTTTTCTTTAACTTTTTAATTTTGTTTATTTAAGTTTATTTATTTAAATTAATTTAATTTTTTATTTTAACTTTATTTATACTTTTTTCCTTAGTTTTTTTTATTTTCTTTTAGTTTACTTATATAATTTAATTATATTTAATTTTTCTTATTTATTTATTTTTTTATTTTTAATTTATTTTATTTTTGTTTTATTTTATTACAAATAGCACTTTAATTTAATTTAATTTTAATTTTTTTCAATATATTTTAAATATATATTTTATTTAGTTTTCTTTTAGTTTATTTTGGTTTTTCATTAAATTCAATTTGTATAATGTTATTTTTTTTTTAATTATTTTTATTTTATTTTTGTTTTGTTTTATTTTTTTTGTATTTTATTTTTGTTTTGTTTTATTTATTTTTTCCCACTTTTCTTATTATTTTTGCATTGTTTATGATTTCATTTGAATAAAATTTTGTATTTATGTTAGGATATTTATTTATAATTAAATCTCAAAAATGGTTTTAACACATTTTCATAATATTTATGTGAGCGATTAATAATTTTTTTCTTTTACTTTATCTTATCATTTTAAATTTATTTAAAGTGACAATTTAAATCATAACTTAAATTTTAAATTAAGTAAATATTCAAACACCTCATGTGATTGCGGGGAGCAAAAAACAATTGGAGGCCTTGTCTTCACTATACTGAAGAGTTAAGCCCACTGAGATAGCGTAAAGACTAAAAGACGACTGGCAATTGAAAAATAATTTGAAATTAGAAATAAGCTATGCATTTTTCAAAAATAAAAAAAAAAAATAAAAAATTAGGAAAAAATTACACAAATAAAGATAATTGATTATTTCATATAAATAAATAGAAAGTAGTAAATGTAAAACCAGGTATTTTTTTGTTGAAGTTGTCTGTAATGAAAGTACTATATCTCCAAATCAAAGATTGACTGCCAGGAAGATTTTCTTGTGCGTTTGGAGCGATTGGTAAGGAATTATCTACTATGTTTCACTCTACTAGGGCCAAACTCTTAACTTGGGCCTGTACTATCAGCAATTGGATCGTTTGAAGAAAGCAACTGCCCAGAGGCGCCCAACTTTAGCCAACAGGAGAGGAATTGTATTTCCTTAGGACAACGCTAGACCACACACATCGATAGTGATACGCCAGAAGCTCCGAGAGCTTAGCTGAGAGATTCTTATGCTTCCATTTTATAGTCCGGACCTCGCACCACATAATTACCATATACTTCAGTCTACGGCGAATGATTTGGCTGGTGAAGAAATTACCTCAAGAGAAGTCTATGAAAATCAATGGTAAGAATTTGTTGCCTCTACCACATAAGAGAGGCGCATATACGACAGTTGAGTTGAGTTGATGCGGCTGCTGGCCAATCCCAGCACACTTCGGCCAATAGGCCCATTGTGATATCGCTGAGGCTCCTGCCTTCACCTTCTCAAATGATCGAACCATTCCTTGCACCTTATAAAGGCAACGAGATTTCCAATATTCGCCGAGGCTAACTCAGCGAGACAGTCGAAGAAATGCTTACCAAGGAATTTGTATCGCGCAGATGTCAAGGCTGGACAGTGTCAGAGGTAGTGCTTGTTGGCCTCTTCCTCCTCTTCGTTCCTACAGCTACGGTAGAAATCGTTAAAGTAATATCCCATCCTATTCGCGTGAAGGCGTTACGTTAATGGAGAACCGGTCCAGAAGGATAACATCTTTTGATTTTTTCGCGTTTAACTTCGGCCATTGCTGTCTGGAACCCGTTCAACCATCTTGAGTCAGCTTCCCTGGTGAAGGCCAGTTTAAGCATGTAATTAGCAGCATCGTATGCGTGTTTTATCGTAGATTGAAGGATTTCTTCCCTTGCTAGTTCGTCTGCCATGCAAATTGCCTGGGATGTCCCTGCGTCCAGGTACCCAGACCACGACAGCACTGTACTTCGTTGAAAGTTTGTTAAGAGAGCTACTAGAATTTATGGCCACTTTTGACGTGGTACCGTTACATTGAAGAGATCTGATTGTAGCCTGACTATCGGAGTAAATTGTTAGTGATTGTCCTGCTACCGTGGATTTGTGCAACCATTCCGCGGCCTCCATGATTGTGAAGGGTACCGCCTGGAAAACACTGCAGTGGTCCGGTATTCTCATCCTCAAGGGGCATATGTATATGCCATAGATTACATAATTATTAGTAGTTTCATAAAAACACCCTTTAATTTAATGCAAAAATAATGGATTACCTTTTACTAGACCGATATATCTGTGAAAAATAATCGTAAGGAGATGGTAGGCATACCATTTTAAATCTTTCAGATTTCAGTTATCAGATTTTTTGGCAAACCATTTTTATACCTTCATTTAAGTAGGCAATTCTACGAAAGAACACTGGTTTTATAGTGCTCTACGCTGATTTCTTCTTCTTCTTCTTCTTTATTGGCGTTGGCTCCGCTTACGCGATTATAGCCGAATCAATATAAGAGCGCCATTCTTCTCTTCTTTTCGCTGCCTGGTGCCAGTTGGAAATGCCAAGTGAACCCAGGTCACTCTCCATTTGATCCTTCCAGCGGAGTGGAGGTCTTCCTCTTCCTCTGCTTCCACCAGCGGGTACTGCATCAAATACTTTCAAAGCTGGAGTGCTTTCATCCATTCGGACGACATGGCCTAGACTGCGTAGCCGATGTCCCTTCATTCGCCAAGTATTTTCTTTTGAGTTAAACCATCGATCTTCTCAGCAACCAGTTATCGAACAGAAATTTTTTTCCATCCTCAATTTTAACCGTAAGAAAGTATAAAATTTTTCTTTGTTGTGCAAAATCGGCCATTTTTTGTGAATATTGATGGGGACCTTGATGTTTATACGAGTCTTTATACCTTAAAACCCTGCAAATCGACAGATCGATCGATCGAATGGTTTTCCAAAGCCGTTTGATCAAAACTTAAAAAAAAAATCATTCATAAAAATGAAAATTCAATAATATTTTAAACTTTTTTTACGGGGAAGAATTCTTTAAAGTTCTCTTATCAAAATTATTTATTTCGTTGTTTACTGATTATTGCTAGATTTCCTGCTTGTAGGATTCTCCTTTCTCTTTTAAGGATTGCCACAATCGAGCACCCGATTAATATCCACTTCAAGATTCGTCGTTTCTCATGCCAACAAACCCACTGTGTGTGCGAGTAAATTAAGCGATTGCATAAGTCTTATATAAACGTCAAGTATTTATGTATGTAAGCAGACAATACTCGACGAAGGGGTGAACAAAATTATTTCATTTAAAGCCAAGTCAGCGGACTCGTGGTTGGAGAGCACAATAAAGCAACAACAACGGTGCATTGATATCGCCTACACGTGGTCGCTTGGTTACATTGAGCGCACATATTAATATGTACATATGTACATATAATACAATAATAAAATATTTTATGTAAACATAACAACATAAATTCATATACACACATATTGTACATATATACATACATATGCATGTGTATGTTTGTTTATGGAAATATTATATTTTATTATAAATGCATAAACGTCTCCAGCCGGACAACTCTGCTGCGCTCTCAATCTGTTATGCTCAACTCAAGGCGATCGTCTAGGTGTCGCCCCCCCCTCTCGTTGGGCACCCGTGGGCTATGTGCTCCACCAACGAACAACAAAAACCACATGATTACGTTTTCCATGGCGTAATCATACCCATGCACACTCACACACACACACACACACACACTTGCTAACACGCATCATATTCGGATTACAAGTACAACAAAAAATATTATCAAATGCATTTTTCAGTTGTGTTCCAATTCTCGTTAAGATCACTTTCGCTTTTTTGCCCGATGTCGTAATGGCTGAGTGAACGTTGCGTTGTTGTTGTTGTCTTACTTCGAATATAAATAAACTCTGACAATAACAACAACCACAACAACAATACTAATAACGGATGAGGAAAGCAAAGCGCAACGAGTTAAAATTCAAATATTCTGCTCATTATATAATACATATGTATGTATATATGTATGAATGTACGTAAGACTATTTGTAGAAGCTCACTGAGTACCGGCATTTAGCTACATATACTTTATTATATAACGGCACTACATTTCCATTGACGGTGTAAAACCATTCTCGGCGATTCCGTGTGGCCATTACGTTGCCGAAGCACGTTTCGTGTGCATCTCACGTCTTTTGTCCGAGCAGGCAAGCAAGCAAGCGAGCGAGCGATTGAGCGCCTCAACGTACGACTTCCCCTCCCCCCTGTCACAGCTCTCGACCCACTCGTTGTCGACCATTCGCTTAATTTACAACGCATTATTTTGTAATACAATAGTTACAATTATAACAACAACAAATACAAATTAAACCACAAATAAAAAGAAGGAAAAAAATCCAAGTGACATAGTAAAACAAGTGTTGACGCGCAGGCGGTGCCGTGCCGTGGTGTTGACCTAAAGTGTTGTAGTTTCGTGCGTTTCTCAAGTGAAGTGGAAGTGTGCTGAAGTGCTACCTATTTAGACACTTAAGAGTGCAGTTTCTGTTGCCTTATTTCGTCATTTTCTTTCTTCACTTTTACTTTATTGACAAGCGCAAATGTCGAGTGGTGAGCATGGACGCAATCGCCGAGCCGGCATACGACCACGTGTCAGGAAGACGCTGAAGCGTTTACAACGACAACAATATGCAATAATGGATTTATCGACGAGAGGTGAGTACGAGTGAGTGGGTGAGTGTTTGTGTGTGTGTGTGCGGAAGCGAGAGAGAGAGAATGTGATTATTGCAAGGCATAAAGCCACAATTGTATTATTAACAAAATTGTACAATATTATAAAATAATGAAATAAGTTTTTTATAAATCAATATTCATTAATATCATATTATTAAATAATTGACATATTTTTGGTATTATTTTCGGAGTCGCACAGAAGGGAAGTGCCGCCATCATACCCTACTTTAAGAAAGGCTTATTCAATGTTAAACGCTAAAGTAGTCACTTAACAAGAAAGAAGAGCTGTCTTCGCCCTCACCGAAGTCTTTATACCTTTCATGAACATATAAAATTTATGGCATGCCATTATAGAATTAAATATTAATTCTCATATTCGAAAAATTGTTCGGAGTAGGATATGTGATAAGGTTTTCGATTTCGGCGTCTAAGTTTATTTGTATGTATGTAACGTACGTGTTTCGAACACCAAATGTCATGCTTGTAGGTGCTTTTTCAACGGATTTTTGACCGGAAACCTCATATCTGTATGGGAGCTACATGATAGACTACTCCAATTTCGATGATTTTCGGTGACAATGACTCGTTTCTACAAAGAGTTTATAATAACAAATTTGATGCCCTTAGATGCTTGTTTGACAGAACTCTGACAAAAGCTTCATTTCTGAACAAATCGTTGTATTGGAGTTATATGTTATAGTCGTCCGATTTCGATAATGTTCAGTACCAATGTGTAATTTATCATATATGTATATACGTATGTGTAGATTACCAAACTTCATACTCTGAAGTCAGTCGTATATACGTGTATGTTATAGTGGTTCGATCTCGCCGGTTCCGAAAAATTATCGTTTGAATGTACCAGTGCATCTGTGAACTAAGCTTGGTTGAAATATTTCAAAACCGAGGTGCTTGTTTGCGTATAAACAGACACACAGCCGGGCATGGCTCAAATCAACTCAACTCGTCATGCTGATCAGAACAATATAAATTTTGACAAGAAATCCAAATATATTTAGATTTCTTAAATCTCGTAGGAAGAAGGTATAAGTTTTTATGGTACTTGCATAATTCGGATTTAAGTTATTACCTGTTCTTCAGTGATCTTAAAACCTGAATGTGCCATGTTTATTATGGACATACGGTTTTGGTCACGAAGGGTTGGAACTTTCGTTTGATTTTACAATTTCCAGACATTGTAGACCGTTTTTAAATGAAATTTAAAAAATTTAGTATCGACTGCGGTTTCGATGACACCATTTTTCAAATAAATTGCTTCGTGAGTTAGAGATTAGTTTAGCTCAGGGCTTGAAATTATGGAGGTAAGATGTGTTGAAATCGTTGGGTCGCATTTTTTAATCGAAAGGTCCGGCGGTTTAATGAATTTCCTATTTACTTTAATCTGATTATATAAAAAACGTCTTTCATTTTATTAGAAATATCTTCCTTGTCCGATTTACGTATCTCTTCCAAGTATGAATTCATTCCGAGTTTCGCCCATACTTGGATTCCTACGTAACAGATGATTTATTGCTGTATAGAGATTGTTGAGAAGTTGATCCTTCACGTTCGCTTTAAAGTTGACATAATTTTAATATTTATTGTGCAATATGTTATAAATAAACAAAAACCCACCACCAAGGAAATTGCCTTTATTCCTACTCTAATCATTCTAGTCAATTGTTAAATATTTGCTCAGATTATTATGAGTGTAATATTTTCTTTTCTTTTTAATTTTTTATATATTGCATTTACATCAAACTGTTCGCTGTGTATACTCGTATGCAAGCGTTTGAAATTCTCTTGAATACCAGGCGTAGCGAAATTGTTGGCGACGTAATATTCATTTAAAAGTATAATTATGCAATTGTTTCTGTTATTTAATAGTTATTAATATGAAATGTTGGGTGTTACTTAAACAACTTATGTACATTTGTATAGTTAAGTTTGCTTGGAGATAACAAAATGTAAAATACAATCATTTGTAAATATTTAGAATTAGAATTATTACATTAGGGTAATTCAATTTAATTTAATTTATTTGAATTTATTTAATGTAGTTTAATTTAATTGTATTTTATTTGATTTAATATAATATTTTAAATATTTAAAATAAAATATTTATTTTGTTATATTGTATTCCATTTTATTTTATTATAATTTGTTTCATGTTATTTTTTTATCATAATTTATTTTATTTATATAAAATTTTAAATTAATTTAATTTAATTTATTTGAATTTTATTTTAATTCATTTTATTTTATTTAATTTAAATATTTTAATTTAACTTAATTTAATTTTTTTATATTATATTTTAAATTTTTTTATTTTATCTTATTTTACTTTATTTTATTTTTTTATTTTATTTTCTTTTTAATTTATTTTAATTTGTTTATTTTATTTTATTTTATTTTATTTCCTTATATTTTATTTTATTTTGTTTTATTGTATTTCATTTTTTATTTTATTGTATTTAATTTTATTTTATTGCTTTTTATTATATTTTAAATGATTTTATTTTATTTCAATTAATTTTATTTTATTTTAAACTATTTTATTTCGTTTTATTTTTTATTTTATGTTATATTATTTTTTATTGTATTTTGTTTCATTTTGTTTTTTATTTTTTTATTTTATTAATTATTTTCTTAATTTAATGTTTTTTTACTTTATTTTGTTATATTTTATTTTAACTCATTTTATTTTATTTTTTTATTTTATTTTGCTTTATTTTATTTTATATTTTTTATATTATTGATTAATTTTTTTTTTTAATTTTATGTTATATTATCTTATTTTATTTTATTTTATTTTATCTTATTTTATTTTATTTTTTTATTTTTTTATTTTATTTTGCTTTATATTTTTTATATTATTGATTAATTTTTTATTTTATTTTATGTTATATTATCTTATTTTATTTTATTATATTTTATATTATATTATTAAATTTTATTTTACTTTATTTTATTTTGTTTTATTTTAGTTTAATTTATTAATTTAATTTTTTTATTTTATTTTATTTTAATATATTTTAATTTTTTCAATTTATTTTATCTCATTTTGTTTTACCTTATTATATATTACTTAATTTTATTTTTTTAATATATAATATTTGATTTTATTTGATGTTATTATATTTTATTTTATTTTTATTTTATTTTATTTCAATTTAATTTGAATTTTTAGTTTATTTCATTTTAATTACTTCTTATTTTATTTTGTTTGATTTTAGTTTTTATTTAATTAAATTAAATTAAAATAATTATTTTATTATCTTTTGTTTTGAAAGTTTTTTTAATTTTTATTTTTTTTTATTTATAATTCTTTGAAGTTATTTTATTGTAACTTAAGTGATTCCTATGCTTTATTTCATTCTATCTTACTTTTTTCTTTTGTTTTTACTTAAATTTTTTATTTAATTTTTATTAACTTTTATTTTATTTTTATTTTGTTTTTATTTAATTTAATTTAATTTCTATTTGTTAATTCCTTTAAATTCATGCGATATTTTACCGTCCACACATATCCATACGTGAACTCGTATATATACCAGTATATGTAATGCACTTGTGTAATTAAAATTACATTGTATAGTTTATAGCAATAAACATACGGAATTGTACTGAAAGCTCTACAGTAATTAATGTATATTAAAGTAAATGATTTATTTTTTGTGATGTTTTATTTGTTTCGGCAGTAGTTGCATAACAACAAGTCTGGAGGAGATTTTTACAGGCGACTTTCGAAAATATTTCTATTTATTTAATTTATTATTCGATTCATTTGAAGTATTTTAAGATTCATGGAAATATCTGGTTGGCTGGGGAAAGATGGGTCCGGCATAGCACGTAGGCCTTAATTGTGACAGCATTATTCGGATCTTAACTGGGATTGACCTGGCCTCTCTAGGTATTTCCAACTGGCAGAAATGAATGGTGTAATGTTGTTAACTTAGCTATAATCGAGTAAGCGATGGTGTCTATATCCGTAAGGAAAATATGATCAATTATTTTTTATTATTTAATTATTTTTCTCTCCTTTTAATACTGTCCATTGCATGACAAATTCACTCAGTATATTTCAAAAAAATAATACAAATTGAAGAGATAATATTTATTGTATTTTATCAAAAGCTGGGGGGAGTTATCTGGCTTTATAAAAAGACAAAAAATATACATACTTAAGTTTTTTGAATAAGAACAAGCAACTCACTCAAAGTACCACAAAAATATGTATTTCACATTCACTCACTCATATCGCTAAATATTCTCAGTTGAGTTTTAAGCCTTATTTGATTTAATTACTTATTTGTTATTGCAAATATATTTGTTACTATATCTTAGAAGCTTATTTTTATTTTCATTATTACATTTATTGTTATTATGCTTTTTTGTTGATTTTACTACTCTCATGAGCGCATTCTCTCGCTGATTTCTTCTTCACTCAAAATTCGCAAGCCGGCAAGATTGGCGTATGTGATTATTTTATTCCAGTGACTTCGATAAGCGAATGAAAATGGAAACAAATAGAAAAAATAAATAAAAATAATAAATAATAAAACAATAGAATATCATTGAGAATGTAAAAACATGTGATTATTAACAACTATTGCATGCTAACGCTGTGCATGCTTGCGATGACGGAGTGAGAATGGCGATGGGCGCTTGAGGTCGCTCCAGCATTGAAGTTGGGGGATCCACAGGCAATATTTACATACAAACTTATGTATGTACATACAAATGTGGGTATACATATTGAGTGGCGCACGCCGGTTCAACAATTAACGTGAACAATTGACAAAATTATATGCATACACATATTGATGTATGTACCATATGTAGTGTGTGCTAATATTTCATGAGTTCTGTGTTTTAAACAGTATGCAAAAAAATAAAAAAAAAAAAATAAATAAATTAAAAAAAACAACACAAATTATAAAAATGTTGTAAATAAAAGAACAGTTACAAGTAAGTATGTAAGTATGTAAAAATGTATGTGCATATGTATGTATGTATGCATATATTAATATAAAAAATCCAATAAAAACTACACTGCATTGTTAGTTTGGCCGCGAGCTTGTACGCTCATACATAAATACATACGAGTATGTATAGGGTTCTCCATTTTGTGGTTTCAAAAGTACAGGACTATATTTTGACATCTTTTAAACTTAACTGTCAAACCAAACATGTTTTGTTTTAGTCAAAATTCAGACATTTATGAAAATGGTTCGCTTAACGACCGCACAACGCGTTACAATTGTTGAAACCAGCTAAAAAATAAGGAAATTCAAAGCCGTCCATGTTTGGCTCTTTTGGAACAGATTATGGTGCACAAAGTCATCCAACTAACCAAGCGATTGGTAAAATTTTAAAGATATTTGAGGACACATTGTCGTATTTGTGATTCCGGAAACCCGCAAATAATTGTAGAGAGGCCATTAAACTAAAACAAAAAAAAAAACTTATTCGCTGGTGCGCTCTTTGGTCTGGCGGAGTGATTGGACTTAACTTCTTTGAGACTATCAATGTTACCTGTTGACCTAAACGGGGTTAGGTTGCCGAAAAGATAAAATCCATGTCAATTATGAACAACTAGAACCGGCTGTCGTGAGACACCTACAACAACCGCTGGACAGTATGGCGTACCGACAGGCATTAAACGCCATTCATCGAGAGTCCGTCAACAATTTCTTGAATTCTTTTCCTGTGTATGGCCTTCTCGAAGTTAAACCACCACCTTTTGCAGAGTCCGGCTCAATACTCGTAAAATATTGTAGTAGATAAAACTCCTACTTATCCAGACCGACATACCTAACTTATATTCTGCATGCAATAAGTCTCCGCAGGACACTAACTACCTTTTTGGGTGCTCCCTAAAACCAACTCATCTAACCGCCCTTTACCACTGGTGCGAACCCGTAGAAAAAGTTCATTACCTGGACCTGACTTCGATGACTTAGACTCATCTAGCCTACTCCTAAGCGGGGTTGGTAAACAGCTACAACAACCACAACAGTAAATACAACAGATTACCACTGTCAGTTTGGAGCGTTATGGAGGTATGACAACCGTTATTTTTTTTGGACTGAAAGATGGTGCCACATGCCACACGTCACGAGCGAATATGGTTTTATTCCCGGCCACTGGGATCGTACGATTTTTATTTACGTTTATTTTCGAAAGCGCAAAATGGAGGTCACTGTATGTATGCGAGTATGTAAAGGCCCAGTGGAATTTTTTTTTATAGCATTAATTGATTGATGATTTTCAATTTTAACTACAATATTTTCTAAAGGCGTAAAGAACTGATAGGGTAAAGGCTTACAAACAAATAAACAAAATTTAAAATTGAATGTAAATATATTTATTTATACATATGTATATGTCTTTATGACACATATTGATATTAAATATTTTTGGTATTGAAGTAAAAGGACGGTTCTTATCTATTAAAGAATTGAGTAAAGCCTAATCTTAAATATTAAAGGCACAACAAAAAAAAAAAAAAAACAAACAATAAATAAAAAATTATTAATTAAAATTCAGATGCCTTGCAGTATTTTTCTTTAATTAATTAGAATATAATTTTGAAATTTAGCTTTTTATTTATTTATTCGTATTAAATAGTAGACATGACCCGCTTATTACCTGGAATAATACCAGACATCATTATATATATTTTATTACTTGCGCATAAACAAATAAAGTAATTTTATTATGTCGAGACAATGACGAGTCAGTTCCCTTAGTTTTTGTGCACTAATATTTTTTTGGAAAACAATTTTTGGTTTAATCTTCAATAGAGGTTTTTCGAAAAAAATTTTTTTAGCAACATTTTTTTTATTGAGCAACTTTTCAGATTAGCAACATTTTGTGTTGAGCAATTTTTTTTATAATAAAAAATATAAGAATGTTATTTCAGTGTTTGTAATGTTGTAAATTGAAAAAAAAAATTGAAATTACATTTTTCTTCATATTTTGAGATCACCCTCAGGTGATAGATTGAAATGCCATTCAAAAAAATATTGTTTTTTTGTTCAGAATGTTATTTTGGTTAGAAAATTTTAAATAAAAATTCTCTAGAAAATTTGTTAGTTACAAATACTATGTGTATGTATATGTACATGTACATATGACTTATTGGTATTCCGGTCGCACTTTGATGATGTGTCTAAATAACTGATACCGAAGTGCCACTGCCCTCCGTACTTATTTTCCTATTATTTGGTATCATTTCTCCATATTTGTATTGTTGAAGAAGTCGAAAAATGGCTCGTCGAATGGTTTGCCTCGAAAGAGAAAAAGTTTTTTGGGATGGTATCCATAATTTGCCTGAGAGATGGGCGAAATGTGTAGAAACCAATAGTCAATACTTTGAATAAAAAAATTTTGAGATTCCTCTGAAAATTAAGTGTTTTCTTTATCGAAAAAACCGGCAAATTTCAACTAACACACCTGGTATATGTTGTACATTTTTTTCCCACAAATTTGGAGATTAAATTAAAATAGCAGATTATTCGCTTACTCTGATGCCTATAAGACAAATTAAATTTTTCGCTGTATAAATTTAATTTTTTTTTCAATTCTTTGGTTTTAGTTAAACTTTTCTCTTTTTCTCCTTTCTCATCCCACCGGTTCAAAAAGTTTGAACAAAAAGAGACAATTTGACGCTTTGTTGCAGCGTTAGCTGCTGGAATTGCCTGAAAGGTATATTTGAACGTGACCGTCAATGCGATCCACTGGACACCAAGGGCTTTGGTTGTGGAAATATCTTCAAAATTTTAAGACATTATTGTCGGATTATTGGCTATAAATTTCTTGAATTTAAAGGACCTGACCCGATGCGAACTAGCACAGCCAGTGCTTTCCTGGACTTATTTTACTTTGAATATTTCTGTGACCAAAAAAACACTGCCGAATTTTGTACATTCCGGCAAAGAGATTACAGTAACTAATGTCAACATAGAACATAGTTCTATTCAGTTATGACAGTTCTCATAGTAAAGCAAGTAAAGTCAGTGAGGATTGGGCTAGCACCTTAATTCTTTAATAATTGCATTGAATACGGAACTATATATCCGCCATTGTCAACTTACCAAAATGAGGTGGGGCTCAATTTACCATAAGTATATAAAACATCCTTTGGAAAATTACCAGAATTTCTTGTTTTTGATGCGTTGCACTTGCACCTTGGTCGTGACTCTATATAGGTAAGGGAAGAACCCCTAATTCGATTACTTTTTTCAATAGTGAATTCGTTTGCTACTGGGAAATGTTATTTGCTTTGGTATTAGTATAAGGAAGGCACTCATCTTATCAGAAACCTCGTTTGACAAAACCCATTTTCTTTTTTGAAATTTAGGTATAAAAAATTTTAATGTGCCGAGTTAAAGTTAAGTGAAATGATCTTGTGGTGAGTTTAGGTATGACGCGATTGAACTGGGAGAGTTCAAGACTAGATGACTTACATGAAGTGATTATTATATGATTTGCAGACATATTTCATCCCAACAAGTAAAATTTAAATTCAACTGACTGAAATAACAGCTAATCTCTTACAAATATCATTAAATTTTTTTATTAAAAGACAACATATGTAAATTAAAAATATAATGGAGCTTCTAAACAAATAATAATACAGGAATTGTTCTAATTTCAAGATCATCATACTTCTTTCTAGGGCCTTGACTTAACAGCTTCAGAAAAAAAAAATAAAAATTTAAAAATAAAAATCAAAATGTTAAAAAATGTAAATGTAGACCACACAAATCCCTAGATTGACCATGAATTTTGTCGATAATTATTGCACAAGCTGTAGTGGCTTGAATTGAAAGAGATTATTGGACGGAAGTATAGGGATATGAGGATGAGGCCGTCTTCGCCATTGAAAGGTTCGGTCGGTATAGCTGTTTCTATTATATTACGTTACTTTGTAACTGCGGGCGTTGGAGAAGTTCGGCAACGGTGCGATGGCACTCTCGCTAGGTCCAAAGAATTCCAAAAAATCTGTTGGATAATTGACTCATATGTGATACATTCGATTTCAATGTTAGACTGAATAATAAGGTTAAGATCGTAGGCATCTTAGTTTTTTGGCAGCGAGGATAGCTCGCACACTCAGTGACCCACATCCCCTATTCACTCCGTGAATCAATTCTGCTTTGATGCCACTAAAAAACAATTCCGTCCGGAAGTGCGATCAATTAGCTTTTTACCGTCTCTCATTTCCAAGTTGATATGCAAGCATTGATCTCGGTGTTGATCGAGGAATGGAGGGCAGTTTTGTTAAGAAACCAAACGTAAGATTTATATACTATATATGTACATAAATACCATAGATTGACCTATCTACTTTTGTGTGTGTGTGATCACCAACAGATCGAACTTTTTTCCAGGCCTCTGGTCCTTTTTCAGGAAACAAAACTATTCCATTTAGGTACATCATCCAAAAATTTAACTAAAACGAACCAGGAACCGTAGAAAAAGAATTTAAATTTTCAAGTAAAAAGAACTAAAAATACGATTTTCGCAAAAAGTCACTTATGTACCGAATTTCAAGTAACTCAAACCAATAATATAATTTTTTGTTCAGTCTATGGTCCATTTTCCGAAATTTGTTTGTCAATCGATCGGTAACATTTTGAGACTATATATGTATATTATATTATTTATATTAGATTAAAAACGCATTTTGGGAAATTTTTAATTTTTTCTGTCTCACGGAAGTCACATAAAATTTTGTATTCCGTTCTTCTGCAATTGATAACATCTGAGCTCAATCCATCTGCTTTTCATTGAAATACAAAATTTTTTTTCGAGTGCACAATCACATATGGTACATGACTAAAACTTCAAACAAAAAACTGTTGCATCATTCGACAATTTAGTACGTTTTCAATAGACTCGATCTAGGTCAACATTCTAAATGTGTTTGGGTAAACAATGACAAAGCTACAAATTTCCGGAAATTTTCGCAAAACCAATTCAATTTGCACTTTGTCTACTTAAAATAGAGACCGGCTTTAACCGGTTGCCTCTAGTAGTTATTTAAACAAAATCGCATTTAAGAGTAGAAGAGTATTTATCAGCGTCAATTAGTAGACAATGCAAGTGTGCAACAACAGCTTCAGTTTAAATACAACTCATTCGCATCATTGAGGAAAAAAGAATATTATATAAAAAAGACCCGATGGGTGTATGAAACACACTTTTTCAAATTATACTGGCAATTTTCTATGGATAAGAGCAACTGCATCGTGTTGAAATTCTAAGAGCAGTACCACAGAGAGAGAGAGACAGAGAGAGAGAGAGAGCGAGAGAGAGAGAGAGACAGAGAGGGAGACAGAGGGGAGAAGGAGAGAGAGACATAGAGAGAGAGAGAGAGAGGGAGAGAGAGAGAGAGAGAGGGAGAGAGAGAGAGAGAGAGAGAGACAGACAGAGAGGGAGAAAGAGACAGAGAGAGAGAGAGAGAGAGCGAGAGACAGAGATAGAGACAGAGCGAGAGAGACACAGACAGAGAGGGAGAAAAAGACAGAGAGAGAGATAGACAGATAGATAGATAGATATATAGATAGATAGATAGATATATAGATAGATAGATAGATAGATAGATAGATAGATAGATAGATTGATATATAGGTAGATAGATAGAGAGAGAAAGAGAGATAGAGAGAGAGATAAAGATAGAAATAGAGATAGAGAGAGGGAGAGAGAGAGAGAGAGAGTGAGAGTAGTTCGAACTCAGTTCCAGAAGATTTCAAGTTAATGTACTAGGAACGAGACTGTTTAAAACTTCGTGAAACCTGGCCACCAACGAGCTTAGCCTTGTGACAGGTTGCCCTCTCCAAATATTTTTGTATGCTAATTTATATGGGTTGAAATTGATCATGTTGTGTTTTGTAGAAGACATGTCTCCAGAGTTCTAGTTGTGCGTATGTTCCGAGATCTTAGTATCGACTCGGATCACTATCTCGACAGAGCGAAGTTACGCACTCGCCCCTGTGCAACAAAGAACTGCAATCACAGCAAACAGCTAGCCGTTTATAAGAGAAATATAGAATAGCATGTTAAGCTCCTACAGAAGCAATTGGATATCGACAATGGTGGAAGAAGTTCTGGTACGATGAGGAATGTCGAACTGCAGGGTAGAACCAATATACTATCTACCTCATAACTTCCGAACGGCCATAACACGTGCGCGGTGGTATAGACATCGAGAGCCGAAGAAAGAGGCAGGATTCATTTACAGAAAGTTTCAAGACCGAAGCCTACTCATTTTGGAGCCGAAGAGGTAATATGCTGACCGATGTCCACAACATCCTGAGTGTGCCTGTTGAGTAATAGGAAAAGTACAAAACCTGGAGATGGTGAAGCCGAACCCCCATTCGATGATGATGATGGAAGAAGATCCGATACGCGACAGTGATAAAGTTAAAATAGCCATTGTCCGCTTTGGGAATAAAAAAGTGACAGGAGCCGATGGCTTATTGGATGAGCTATTCAATTATATTATATAATTGGCGCTTTGCAACCGCTGAAGCGATTTTCGGCCGAGCTCCTCCTCCAATTTGTGGTTTTGCGTCTTGATGTTTTTCCAACAAACGGAGGTACCTACAGTTTATACTCTGAATGGCTGATGGCTTTTTTCACGAGGAGCCTTTATTACATGTCCGAAAAACACTCGGAGGGGTGGACATTCCCTAGCGAGGGGTGACTGCAATTAGAAATTTTTTTTTCAATCAAATTAATTTTTCATAATTTTTGGAGGTTGTGGAGCTTACCGAAAGACAGTATGCAATGTTTGGTGCCAGTTGGAAATACTAAGCGAAACCAGGTCGCTCTCCACCAAATCCTTCCAACGGAGTGGAGGTCTTCCTCTTCCTCTGCTTTCACCGTATTGCATCGAAAACTTTCAAAGCTTCATCCATTCGAACGACATGACTTCGCCAGCGTAGCCGCTGTCTCTTCATTGGCTGAACTATGTCAATATCATCGTATATCTCGTACAGCTTATCATTCCATCGTCTCCGATATTCGCCGTTGCTTTACTTTTCAATTGCCGACTCAGTCCAAAGTAACACCTGTTGGCAAGAGTGATTCTGCGTTGGATTTCCAGGCTGACATTGTTGTTGATGTCAATACTGGTTCCAATGAATGAGCCGAATGACTGGTCACAATATATTGGCATCACACGTGAGTCGAATGGACATTAGTGGCGGTGATACATGTAGCAAGTGCAGGGTAGTAGGCAGTGAGTCGCTGGAACATCTCTTCTGCTTATGGCCGACCTTATAACTAGAACTAGATGTTATATCTAGGAGCTTCGGAGCTCAAAGTATTAGATGAAGTATCAAAATTTTATATCGAGGCTCTCTTAAGCTTCGCAAAATGCGCTGACCTCCTACAATGTCCACTATTACAGCTCGAAGTAAACTGAAACTCCATGTGACATTCCGGATGACTGGGAGGTTTATGTATGGCGTGACAGACAGCTAGTATTTAGAATCTAACCTAACCTGCCCAGTGTCTAGTCCATAAATTGTACTAATGTGAGCACTTTAAAAACTAGTAATCCACGTGTCTTTAATTATCCACCAGGCAAAAGTAAGTTCCATCTCAATCGCCAACACCACTGTCTAAGTGGATATACATACATAGGTACATACTCGTATATAGTCAATTAGCAAACTCTCGATTTTATTGCTAATCATCATTGTTAAGTGCGAACTGGATCCATTGATTGTTTCAATATTACTCGCAATGGTATGACATCACAAACAGACCACGTTGCACTTTGCGCTGAACGCTTTGTTGGTGTTGTTTTTATCGTTTTTCGCATCACCATTGTTGTTGTTGTTTCCTAAGTACTCACATTGGAGGCAGAAGGCAGAACAGCAGGCAGTCGCATATTGAATTCGCCGTCAGTTCGCATTGAAATGTGAGACAACAAATTATGTCATAATGGAAGAGTACAAACATACAGACAGACAGATATATGTACGTATGTATGTATGCAGAACAATAAGTAAGGCGAGCTCGAGTCAAATTGACGTTTGACGTTGGTGTGCGATTTCAAAACAAAACAATTTGCAAACAATTGCGAATGTTTAGAAAAAGTCTGTAACAAAAAACTCTAAATGTCTACATATAAATTTACATACATATTCGTACATATGTACAAATGTTTATAACGGTTGGCAAAGTAACAATAAACACAATTTGCATACAAATCGCCAGCCAGCCAGTGTTGCTACTAAGTGTGTTTACGTTAAGACCGGAGGCACGCTGAAATGGAATCCACTGGCGATAGCGACCACACCCCGCCCCGCCCACGCCTCCTTTTCCCCCATTTGTTTGTTGCTGCGCGTCGCTTTAATCGATTAAAATGCCGGCGACGTGAGGGGATTTTCAATTAAGCTACATATAAATATTACTGTTATATTCAATTCTTCATCGATGAGTGTTGGCATTCAATATGCTTTGTTGACAAAATTACAAAAAAAAAAAAAATAAATAAATATATAAAGAATGAAATGTGAACTGAGCATAAAGAAATAAATAAACATTTAGGTTTTCAAAAAAAAAGGGGGAAAAGACGAACTCAAGGCTTTAAGGAAGACAAAGGAGTTGGTAGGGTAAAATAATTCGTAGAAATTTAATAATTTTTGAGCAAGCTAGCAAAAATAATAAACTAATTCAGGCATTCAATTATACGGCGCCATAAATAAAATAATGAAATGTGTAAACAAACGCTTCGATACCAGAAGCAAAAGCTAGTAAACGAAAGGTTTTTCGATGCTTTTTCAGGTCATTGTTCTGTTGAACTGTTTTTGGGTGTTTTAGTTTTATGGAACTGTCTCAGACCATATATTTTTATTGAAATAGTGAAAAAATTACAACAACCATTTTTTGTTTATGTAAACATATCATCTCCTCTGTGTTTACAAGAGTGGTTTGTTCTACTTTGTCTCATTTAATAGTACTTCAATACAAAAAAATGGTTCGTTTTTGAAATTTTGGCATCGCTATTTGCAGCCCTTCCACCTTCTTTAATCCAATATTTATTATAAAATTTGACCTTGGCATTATATGTGAAAGACTATTTCATTCAAAGGACCTCCACGCAAATTTTTGCAAACTTCGATTCGTTTGCGGTAGCCGCATAAACACTGTCTTTCGCATAGTCCCACAAAAAAAGTCCAACAGTGTTAAACTACACGATCTCGGTGGCCAATTGACACTGCCAAGACGAGAGATTCCGCGGCCAGGAATTTTCTCTCGCAATAAAGCCGAATTCGGTCGTGTTGCTTGGCATGCGGCACCATCTTGTTGAAACCATACTTTATTCCAACCGTGCCTTTGAGGTCAAAAAAGTCGGTTATCATAAGACCATAACTCTTCGAATTGGTATTGACAGTCTCGCCGTTGTCACTTTTAAAGAAGTAAGGTGTGTAATGCCCTCTTTAGAATCATTTGAGCATTCTCGGACGCTCAAAGCGACAATTTAACTTATTTTCATAACATTGAATTCGTAGAATCAGTATTAACACCAACAACAATGACGGTATAACTCTTGCCAGCAGGTGCTACTTTGAACTGAGTAGGAAATTGAAAAGTAAAGTCCTCTCCCGACGAATAAAGACCAAACGCTACAAGTCCCTCATCGTTCCCGTTTTGCTATACGGTGCGGAAGCATGGACGATGAAAACATCTGATGAGTCGGCGTTAGGAGTTTTCGAGAGAAAGGTTTCGCGTGAGATTTATGGTTTTTTGCACATTGGCAACGGTGAATACCGGAGAATATGGAATGTTGAGCTTTACGAGTTACACGATGATATTGATATACAATAGTTCAGCGAGTGAGGAGACAGCGGATACGCTGGCTAGGCCATGTGGTCCGATTGGAAGCCATCCAGCTTTGAAAGTATTCGAAGCAGAACCCAGCCGTGAAAGCTGAGAAAGAGGAAGAGGAAGAGGAAGAGATAGAGAAAGAGGAAGAGATAGAGAAAAAGATAGAGAATGAGATAGAGGAAGAGATAGAGGAAGAGATAGAGGAAGAGATAGAGGAAGAGGATGAGGAAGAGGAAGAGGAAGAGGAAGAGGAAGAGGAAGAGGAAGAGGAAGAGGAAGAGGAAGAGGAAGAGGAAGAGGAAGAGGAAGAGGAAGAGGAAGAGGAAGAGGAAGAGGAAGAGAAAGAGAAAGAGATCGAGAAAGAGAAAGAGAAAGAAAAAGAGAAAGAAAGAGAAAGAAAAAAAGAAAGAGAAAGAGTAAGAAAAATAGAAGGAGAAAGAGAAAGATAAGGAGAAAGTGAAAGAGAAACAGAAAGAGAAAGAGAAAGAGAAAGTATAGAAAGAGAAAGAGAAAGTATAGAAAGAGAAAGAGAAAGAGAAAGAGAAAGAGAAAGAGAAAGAGAAAGAAAAATAGATAGAGAAAGAAAAATAGAAAGAGAAAGATAAGGAGAAAGTGAAAGAGAAAGAGAAACAGAAAGAGAAAGAGAAAGATAAGGAGAAAGTGAAAGAGAAAGATAAAGTGAAAGTAAAGGAAGAGAAAGAGAAAGAGAAAAAGAAAGAAAATAGAAAGAGAAAAAGAAAGAGAAAGAGAAAAAGAAAGTGAAAGAGAAAGAAAAAGATTAAGACCTATACTGTAACGACCAGGTAGAGAGCAACTTGGTTTCCCTTGGTATTTCCAACTGGTGTCAAACCACGAAGAATAGGAAGGTAGAACGCACTGCTGATAACTCGCTTGTAATCGCGTAAACGGTGTCTACAATAGTAAAAAAAATAAGAAAGTAATGTTTCTTGTGTTAAAAAACAATGTTTTTTTTTAATATTTAAGTCAATTATTATTTTTTTTTAATTTTTTTTAATTTGTTTTTATTTTTTTATGTTTTATTTTATTTTTTGATTTTAAGAAATACATTCAAATTTTTAAAATCTAATATATATTTTATATTTTCTGCGTAGAACTTTCCGTCTAAATAAATAATTGAAAACATTCATCATTCAACAGAAATATATATCTATGTACATATGTATTCATCATAAGGATGTACAAAATATATGTAATTAATTTTAAACTTTTTTTGTAGTTAGTAGTTTTACGGTATTATTAGAATTTCTTAATTTCAATGCTTTGCTAGAAACACCATTAATTTTCCAAAGAACTCAGCACGATTGTTTTTCAAAGCGTAAAAAAAAAACTTTTAACTAGATTTATTTTCATTTAGACGACAAAGCGATTTGTACTGAAATTTGACATGTCTAAAAATAAAACAGTAAAAAAGATGTATTATTTTAAATATATGTAAATACATATGTATGAATGTATATAATGAATATACGAGTATAAGTATTTTGTTATATATTTTAACTTTATAAAATGTATGTATGTATGTATGTATGTTTGTATATATATGTGAAAAGTAGACAAAACTGTCGCTGAATGTTAAAGGAAAATACTTATGTCAACATACTCACATGTACATATATACATACATATATAGAAACAAGAACACAAGTGAATGCGGAAAATTAATATGTACTATTGTATGCTTGCTTATGCACATATGTATGTCCATCCGTACATCTACACAGTGCTTAAGGGCGATTTGTGGCATAGTTTAATAATAAGAAATACCGTTGAAACGTATGGTAATTGACAGGCGAATGTGTTCGCGTTGATTGGAAAATATCCCAACGTAGTTTATGAGCATACATATTTACATACATACATACGTTCATACATACATATATATGTATGTATTGTAAAAATAGAAAGAAAGACACACGGTCAGTCAACAAACCCAACGCGAAGATCATGGCATACCATACATATAAAGGGTTTTCCAATAAGAGGTGTTATGTCATTAATAATGGAAAACAATATCAGCCAAATGACCGCCACGGCGACGCTTACAGTTCAATATCGTTTTTATGAAATTTCCCCATCACCAAATCGCAAAGTGGCTGCTGTATGACGAGTGCCATCTTTGAGGTCTTGAATCGACGTTGGGCTGTTGGCGTAGATCGTATCTTTTACGTCACCCTATAGGGAGTAGTCGGCCGAGCTCCTCCTCCTCGGTTGAAAATCGCTTCAGTGGTTACAAAGCGCCACTTATATATATATATATATATATATATAGGAAGTAAGGTGTTAAGGAAGGTGTTAAACCATAAGATCTCGGTGGCCAATTACGATTACCTCCTCGAGAGATAACAAGGTCTGGAACCTTTTCCCTTAAAAGGTCGATGGTTGCGTTGCTTGTGTGATGAAGTTAATGTTGTCCAAATCAATGCCATCCAATTCAATCCACCACTATCCTATCCAAACCATAAAAAATCATTAAACACATTTCGATAGCAAAATTCATTCACTGTAACTGCTGCTCCAGCCTTATATTCGAAAAAGTAAGGTCCATTGACCCCGCCGAGCTATAAGTCGCCACCAAACAGTTACAAGTTGAGGATGGAGAGGCTTTTCAACTATAAATTCTTAGTTTTCGGTGCCTAAGTTTTGCTTAGTGTAGCCATCGAAGTGCAATTGGGCCTCACCAGTCAAGATGATTTTTTGATGAAATTCCGGATTATTTTCATGCATTTCAAGGACCCAATCAGCAAAGACACGAGGTTTTTGATGTTTGAACGACTTGGGATCTTGTGATAACTGAACTTTATAAGCCTTTAGACCCAAGTCTTTATGCAAAAAAAAAAAATGACGAAGAATGGACAAACCTGGGCTACAGTTGCAATATTCTCCGTTGTTCTTGAGCGTAGTGCACGTGTTTTATTCTTCAAATCACTAACTTGTCAATTTCTTTATTGTGGTTCTACAAGGTGCTTCACGAAGACCTGAGAAATGTTTTAGTTTTACGAACCGTCTCTGCCAGGTTTATACCATTTTTGTAGTGAATTTTTTCCATTTTTATTACTGTTGTTGTTTTTACTTGTCAATTGTCAAAAAATTGGAGCCTCTACTGAAATAGCAGGGTATTCAAAATAGCACCACTTAATGGAAAACCCTTTAGAAATATGTTAATGTATGTAAGAAGTACCTTTGCAGCGACTATACAGTGCTCCACGTGTTCTGCCTGCGTGTTAAAGAATTTCCGCGCAGCAAATGAAATTCAATTTCACTTTTATTTTTTTGTTCTTGTTATGCGATTATTTGGCCTTAAAATTATGAATTTGAAAGAGTGAAATAATTGTCAGCGTGATGCCTAAAATCAAAGCGGGTATTTTCAGTTTGTTGGCTCGTAAATCAACAACACACGGAGACTGCGGAAGAGTTAAGCCATAAATTATGACATTTTCGCAGTGACAAGTGGTTGCTTGTGTTCTTTCTTCTATTCACAATTCTTTATCACGTTTGAATTGTAAATACTTAAGTTCATATATATTTATATTTGAAAATATTCGCTCAGAAGGTTTAAGAAAAATATTCTTAAAAAGTTAACTTTGATTTTAATGTAATCAGTCTTAAGAATTTCATTTGCAAATGTAAGAACCTTGCAAATTCCCAATCACGTGTGAGCTCAGCACAGTTCAGAAAAGGATGGATAATAAAACAAATAAAAAACACAAATTATTGAGATAAGGTTCCCTCATCCATCATCTGATTAAGATAAAGTCCGCACACCAATCGACCGCCTAAAGAACAATAAAGGGGCGTGAGACGATGGTTTATTAGCTGGAGCACTCAAAACTAGTCAAAGTGCATGCGTCAGCTTCTTTACGGATTATAGTCGAACGAAAGCATGTTCATAGATCGTAGCCTAATAGACCTTTCCCCACTTTTTCACCGCAAGACAATTTCGACTACAACCAGCAAAATCCTCGACTGACCTCTTCACCAGCTGGACGCAAAAGTATAGGCTCGAACTCGATGTGAAAGTCGATGGCGTACCAATTCCGACTATAAAGAATCCGAACTTGGTGGGAGTCACATCCGGCAGCCTGCACTCATTCATTGCTACAAAACTGCAGAGCCGCAACAAAATTCTCAAAGCGACGTTGCTGGCAACTTACAAGGCAATTGACCGACCGATCTGGGCGCCGCGGACTAACGAGAGGTAGATCAAGTAGCCGCAAGCATTTTAGAACATCACCCTCAGGACTGTGGGCGGAGGTCTTATTCTTCCACCGAGTGGTACTGTATCGAATACTTTCAGAGCTGAAGTGCTTACGTTCATCCGGACAAAGTGATCTGGCCAGGTAGAAAGCCGCACTTTCTGAAACCTCGTTTCGTATCGAACAGTTCGAAGAGGTCGTTTCCGATTCTGATTGCGTTTCTGGTGTTACTTAGCGCCAGTTTATGATAAGAGATGATGAATCTCGATCCCTTTCTCATATGTACATATTTTCCAAGTTTTAGTGCGTGGTGAATATCCGACAACTCAAAGATATGCAGGTACGAACCACACTCATAAGGTCCAAACAGTTCGTTGAACGTGAACGTTGGTCTCTCTTTTCTTGTGGATTTGTCAGTGCATGTGTGGATGTTGTTTTCTGTAGCGGTTCTCTAACCCCCTTAAGAGCGAGCTAGATCAGTTTAAGTCATCGATGTCATTTAACAGAACAGGAAACCTTCTGATGTCGCTAGAGCATCACTTGCATAACTTATGCTACCGCAGAGAAACTCCCAACAGACACATACTTAGATTGTGAACCACCACCCAGGTATAGCTGAAAGAGAGTACTCGACCTTAAAGACTGTAAACAGCACCACCTATTACAACCGCTGGACTTGACGGCTTATCGTAAGGTATTAAACATCATTCACCGAGAGTCTGTCAACACCTTCCTGAACTCCCTTCCAGTGAATGGCGTTCTCGGAGCCCACCATCCACCACCTATTGCAGACGAAGAGCTCTAGCTGACTCGAGAGTCCCGCATAATGTTGGCGCAACTCAGCTCTGTATATTGTAGCAGATTAAACTTCTACTTATCCAGACTTGACTTCGACATACCCAACGTATGTCCAGCATGCAATGGTTCCCCGTACAACACTAACGACCTCTTTGTTTGCCCACTAAAACGAAGTCATCTAAACACCTTTCACTTTGGTCCGAACCCATTCGAAACACCTCGTTTTTTTAACCTCCCGTTAGATGACCTCGATGACTTAGACTGATCTAGTCTTCTTGGAGTCTAAGTGTGCACTGTCCAATCCAGAAACAAGCGGAGCACAGGTAATGCGCCAATTATCGTGGGATGAGCATCCACAATATCACGTATAAGGCCTTATAAAACGAGTGTATGAAAGCGATTCAACGAACTGCTTCCGTACAAGATTAAGTGCAGGAAATTGGGTAATATTGAAAACGTATTTCCAAATTGCTGAGTCTTTAACCGCAACTGTACGCGTGAAATTTTGACGAAATAACTCACCTTCCAGACAGTTTGTGGATCGATCGGTGCAGTGTGTTTACCAAGTTCGTTATTGGATAAACCAACTCGCCAATGTGCTCGTCCAGTGTGTTAAGGAAAAAAAGTTTGCTGTTGTAGCGCAAACAGTGAACGAACAGGCATTAACATGAGCTCGACACCTTTGACTACCCCGTTATGAAGACTTATAAGATCCAATTGGTCTGAAAACTGAAGCCTCATGACCATACCGTGCGATTTCGCTTCGCTCACTTGACTGAAGATGCAGAAGATGGAGTTCCGATAAAGCTCATTTTCAGCTAGACGTCTACGTTAGCAAGCAAATCAACTACATTTGGGACTCCAACTTTTCAGCTGATCTCCAGGAATGAGCTGCCATGTTCCGAAATTATTTGTTTTCAAAAGCTGAACTATGTGTGGTTTCAACAACAAGGCTCTAGGTGCCACAGAGCCAACGTTACAATCGATCTAGCGCATGTTCGAAAATTGTATAATTAACCACACCATGATATCGATGTATACTGGTGGCCTCGCAACTGCTATATGACTACGTTGGACTATTTATTGTGGCTAGCTGCGCCAACGAGCCATAGTCCATTAGTGTCTTGGAAGATGAAACTGAAGTCCACATTGTAGCTATAGAGGGTCACATAATCGAAAATGTACTGAAAAATTAGGTCGACAGACAGAATAGAATGGGATACAGCAAGGTCAAAAGCCATAAAACTGTAGTGGTGTACACTCATTAACCGGAATATGGAGACATTTCAATCAAAGCATTCTCTATCTGAAGGAATCTGCCACGTCGAATCTTACTTGAACTGTTTGTCTGTCTTTCAGTCTATCTCTATTCTCTTGTGACTTGTTTGGAAATCAAATAAAAGACAGTTTGCCCTGACCAGCCGAATCCATTAGAGATTTGAGACTATACTGCGTCTCAAAAGAGTTGGTTTGTTGCTCCATGATGACTGAGTTCTCGATAGGAAACACATTGTAGCGATAGGCAACCTCAAGATGATTTCTATGGTGAAGTTTAGAGAGTAAAGACCGCAATTTACTCTTTCTTCTTTGCTCTAAATCCTAAATACTACTAAAATTAATTTGATTCAAAGATTACAGAAGTGACCAGGCAAGGCTCATGTTGATGGCTCCACGAGTTTTATATACATTTAATAATTCTGAATATATATGTATGTAACATATGTACACGTATTTATGTTCTTGATCTTTTTAAGCAATTTCATTAAATTTCAAAAAAAAAAAATCCAAATTATTGTTACAAACATACATATTTACACCACTGTCTAATAAAATTTTGATGCCGTCGCTTATCGCTCGTCCGCCATTTGCAGCACGCTTATGAATTTGATGTCACCGATAGATTGTTTTGTATGTTTTTTTTGAAAAGCTTGACAAATAAGTGTCAGGCCATGCGAAGCCTTCAGTGAACACACATGTCCATGTTATACTCGTACATATCTACAAAACTTGTGTTATCAACTAACAAATGGTCAGGCACAGTGTTTGGCTACTGATAAGGTTTATTTGTATGAAGGCCTAAAAGTAAATTACCAACAAATATGCAACTAATTTATGAGTTAACAAAAAAAAAGAAACAATAAATGTATTGTATATATACATATATGTTATATGTATGTATGTATGAAGATATGCATGTTTGAAAATTCATATTAAATAACGATAAAAAGCGTCTACAAGGAGAGTCTAACTACAAAGTCTATTTTCTTATTTTTGTCAATATATATGTACATATGTATACCTAAAGATTAATGTTTTCACCTCTTCAAGTTTTTTCTTCAAATTTGCCATTTTGTGTATTTTTATTCTATTTTTTTATGTTTTTTTTTTTTAAGTTCTTATACCTCATTTCAATTGTTTATTACCTCTGCGTGTGCTTTTCCTGTTTACTGCCGCTAACGCGACACTTAATGCGACAATCCGTACATAAATATTTTCCTTTGCTTAAACATATACACTCACACACACACACACTCACACAAATACAATGGAAAATACAGAGCAATTGACTATCTTTGAATTTGCCTTAAGCTTATAATTTGTATGAAGCTAAGTGAGTAGGTGATATGTGTAACATAAATAGTAGATATGTATATAAATACATACATAGGTATGTACATATGTATGTGCATGTTTTGTTTGTCAATGTTTGCACACATAACTACCACATACCAAAGTAAATACGGCATTTTTCATTTTGACATGACAGTTTTTCATAAATATTTTCATTAGTGCTTTGCGCTTTTTGCCGTGTGCTGCTAGCTTGTACGTACATGCATACACGTAAAATCGTATATATGTACATATATATATGTGTTTTCGTAAATGTATTTATTTGTGCATATATTTCTGTACAACCACCCACCTATCATTACGTCGCAGTAGCAATGGAATTATTAAAATTAGTTTAAAGAAAACAAACTTGAAATTACTCAATGCTGTTGTATATGTACTACACAGTGTATATATGTACATACATACAGGGTTAACCATTTTGCGGTCTTATGATTAAAATGCATTTCAAATATATTTTTTCCTGGAATTCGTTTTCTATTACAAAGTTTGAACCTTGGCATTATATGTATGTATGTAGACACTAGAGACCTCCACTCAAATTCGATCTGTTTGCATTAATTTTCGACCCCTTTTTAACTCATACTGGGCGATATCTCAGTCAGTCGGTTGATTTCAAGTGCTCAAGAGTCAAAGATGTATCCGCATAAACACGGTCTTTCACATAGCCCCACAAAAAAAAAAAAAAAAAAAAAAAAAAAAAATTCAACGGTGTCAAGTCGCACGATCTCGGTGGACAATGTTCGTATGTATTGTTAACCAACCGGCTTTTACGGCCATAGGTTTTTCCAATTAGAGGTTTTAGTTTGATATTTTTTAAGAAAAATGGTCGGATGTTTACTTCTGTGTAAAGAGGAAGATATACCATTATTATTGAAAAACAATATCAGCCAAATGACCGCCCCGGCGATGCTTACAGGACCATATTCTTTTTATGAAATTTTCCATCAAATCGCAAAGTTGCTGCTGTGTGCCCTCAATAGCTTCCCGAACTCCATCCTTGAGGTCTTAAATCGACGTTGGCCTGTTAGGGTAAACCTTTTCTTTCACGTGCTCCAAAGGAAGAAGCCGCTAAGTGTTAAATCACCTCTTCAATAGATAACACTGTCCGGAAACTTTTCCCTTAAAAGATCGATGGTTTCGTTGCTTGCGCCGTCTTGTTGAAAGTAAACGTTGTCCAGATAAATACCATCGAATTCCGTACTTAAAAAAAATCATTAATCACCTTTCGATGCGCTATCATTCTCATTTTCCAAAATGTAAGACCCAATGATCGCGCCGGACCATAAACCGCACCAAACAGTTACACGTTGAGGATGGAGAGGCTTTTCAAAGATATGTACTGGGTTTGCCGTGCCTCAGATGTAACAGTTTTACTTATTGACATAGCCATCGAAGTGAAAATATGCTTCAACTTAACTGATTTTCCGATGAAATTATGGATCATTTTCATCCGTTTCAAGGAACCAATCAGCAGAGACACGACGTTGTTGATGATCGGTCGGCTTGAGTTCTTGTGTTAACTGAGCTTTATAAGCCTAAAGAACAAAGTCTGTAAGCCACTGTAATTCTAAAGAACGTTGAGGATCGGACAAACCTTGGTTTTCTCTAACACTTTGGTCTACCGCAGCAATATTCTCAGTTGGTTTTGAGCGACTTGCACTTGTTTTATTCTTCACATCACTAACTTGTTCCAACAGCTCCATTTTTCTACTGATTTCAGCGGTCCGACAAGGTGCTTCACGAGAAATGTTTTACTTTTACGAACCGCCTTTGCCAGGTTTTCACCATTTTAATAGTGAATTCTTTCCATTTTTGTTATTGGCGTAGTTTCTACTTGGGAAATTTTAAAAAATTACAGCTTCTAAAGCGGCATCTACCGGAATAGCAGGCTATTCAAAATATAATCTCTCTCTATGATTTTAAGACCAAAAACTCGTTCAATACCATCGATCAACCACCGTATTCACCGGATTTGGTCCCATGCGACTTTTTTATGTTTCCAAAACTCAAGTTACTACTCTGTGGAATCCGTTTCGAAACGATTGAGGCCGTAAAAGAAAATTCGTAGAGGGAACTGAGGTCGACTGATTTAAACAGCTGCTGAAAACAAATTGGTTTGACAGATCGCGCTCATTTTTGGCATAATCATCAAGGACAGTGCTACCAACTTAACAAAAAAAAAGTGCTTGAAAAGTTCTTGATCTGCATGTCACATTACGGATTTATTTTCGGTTCCATCTTTTGGAAATTTGACTTGTTGCATTTTGATTAAAAAAAAAATTCGTATCCGAAACATAACATATGTGTATCCAGAAGTGTCCCAAGGAGAGAACATGTCAGTTTTGAACAGAACAATGAAGATTCATGATGTCCGTCCTGAAGAAAAGCTTCCTCAAAAAGAAGACCTTAAATAATCCAGAGCTTAAAAAACATCGCTTTTGGATAACCAAGTATCTCACGGAATCATTATTTAGAACCTAAAACTGAATTTTTATTAAAGAAAGTATAACACAATAATTTTTGAGAATCTCCTTACAAAATACTGCGGATACCAAAAATCCAAGCGGATATTGCAAAAAAAAAAAACTTGAGAACGTGAGAGCGTCATCAAAGAGAAATCAAAGCAAACGAAAAGTGTGACTAATAGTACGATAGATATAATATAAACAAAACTACTAACACAAACATAAATATATATGCAAAAATGTAGAAATTTGCGCAAATTACTTTCTCACCGAATATTTACGAGTAATTTAAAATTTATGAGGCTTGAACATTTTATGTACTTTGTGGCTACAATAACTACGACTAATAAATACCGACATCTATAGGCGAGTGCAAGGTTTCGAATTTTATACCTAAAAATGCGGAAAATGATTACCAAAGTGTATTTTAATAAAAAAATATGAAATTATTATACCACAATTTCGCAATTATAACAATTTGTGATTCTCTTGACTTAAACTACTTTTGTGCTGGCCGCAATAGCTCATGAGTTGATAAAAGCATCGAGACAACCAATTTTTGCTGCAACAAGCTCAACGGAACACTGGAAGAAATGTTTTCCCGGGAACTTTTGTCGCGTTGTTTCAAGACTGGACAATGACAGAGGTGGTGTTCAACATATTCTTCCTTATATCTTCGTCCCAACAGCTGCGGCAAAAGTCATTAGAGTTATACGGCATCCTTCTCCTACCCATTGATATATTTGCCATCGCTCTAGCTTGTTTAGTTCGCCTGCTGTGTCGTGTTGAGTAAACTTGTGTTCCTGGTTCTCGTCACGAAAATGGAAAAACGAAATCAAGAGCAACGCGTCGCGATAAAATTTTGCGCCAAATTGGGCGAAACAGCTTCAGAAACGTATGCTAAAATTGTAAAAGTGCATGGTGATAGTGCTGTTAGTTGTGCCCAGATGTTTTGATGGCATAAAGAGTTTAAGTTTAAGTAAAGCTCGCATGAGCAAGGCGAAGGTGAAAACGATGATTATTGACTTTTTTGATAGCCATGGAATCGTCCACCGGGGCAAATCGTAAATCAAGTCTACTATCACCAAGTACTCGAAAGATTGCGAAAACGAGTCAAAGTATTTGGCCTCTAAAGGGATGGCCGTGTTGCAACAGCCGCCTTATTCGCCCAATATGACACCCTGTGACTTTTTTATGTTCCCTAGAAGAAAATCGGTGGTCAGAGGAACCTATTTTGAGTCGATTGAGGACATACAGGCGGCCGTGACGAGGGTACTCGCGGACATTCCAGTCGAAGCGTTCTAGAAATGTTGCGAAGCATGGAAAATGCGCTGGAATCGTTGTATAGCTGCCCAAGGGGACTATTTTAAAGGGGATGGCAGAGTTGTAGAATAATTTTCAAATATACGATTTTTATGGGATCAGTCTCATTACTTAATTGTTACACCTCGTAGTCCATTCTTTTTCCGTGAAGCCACATTAAATAGTGACCTGCTTGCTTCTTTGACAATTACTAGTTTTAGCATATACTTTGACATGAACAAATGTTAACCGTGGGCTTCATTTGTTCTGGATAGAAGGATTCCTTCTCTCGCTAGTTCTGTAGTCTGCATTGCAATTGCCTGGGATGTCGCCTTGTCCGTGTTCCAGAACACATCAGTGTTGCAATTAGTCTAGAGCTTGTTCAGTTTTCTTCTACATTGTGTGGTACTGCTATTGTAGAGGATGATGATGGCAACTTGACTGTCGGAATATATCGTAATTGATAATTCTGTTACCGTAGATTGGTAGCTTCCGGATTTGGATTGTAGAGAGCTCCGCTTGGAAGATGCTAAAGTGGTCTGGAAGACTCATGCGGATATATATTAAGAACATCGAAGAGTGGGTTCCACAGCCCACCATTTCATGGAGCTTTGAGCCGTCTGTTAAGATGGCTACTTCATTCCGATCGATGGCGTTTCGTGTTTTGCCGTTCATTTTTCTTTGGGATTCTCGTGGAAAAGAAATTGTCGAAGTACATACTGTAGGAGGTGTAATCCAGCTCGTTCTGTATAGTTTTGCAAGAGATACTAGTTTTTCTTCCAAGATTGAGTTGCGTTCAATCTAATTGCTTTGTAGCACGCTTGTAGTTTGCCGCACAGATACATAAAGGAAGGATGTTGAGGAAAGTTAGCAGTGCTTTTGAAAGAATCGATGGCAGTGCTGTTGTTGTTGTTGTAACCGCAAAAATATACCTCAAAGTAATTTTTGGAGAATGTTGCGGGAGTGACAGTCCTCCGTTCCGGTATAAAAACCCGACTGTCGCGGAAACAATTGGAGTTTAGTCGCCTCTTACGATAGGCATGCCTTACCGCGGGTAAATTTTTGAACCCCTAATCCGCAGGGGGGGGGGGGGGGGCGGCAGTGCTCGTGATACGAGGATAGCAGCCGCCTGTTGAACTATCTGTAGTATGTTTCTGAAAGTAGTTAAGTAGTTATTAAGTGCCCGCCAACACACAGTGGCGTCGTAGAGTAGAACTGGTCTAACTACCGCTCTATAGATCCAGTGAAGAGTATTCGCTCTTAGACCCAATATTTTTCCTATCGCCGTTTTGTCAGTGTAGAGCGAAGAGCCTCCTACCTCGACCTTTCTGCCATGCTCCAGCTGCGGTTGAGTTTGCTGTCTAAGATTAACCCGAGATATTTCACTTCAAAAGGTGATCTCAATGGACTTTAGCTTAAAAGGAGACGGTTTTTACTTCCTGGCGACCGTCATAGCCGAGTGTTTAGCATAGCGTACTACCATTCGGAAGACCAGAGTTATAGTCCTAGTTCGATCAACATTTAAAAAATTACAGAAATTTAATTTAAATAAAAAATTAAGTTAATTTGTCAAATTGCGGTCACCCTTCGGCAGGGAATGTGAACACCTCCGAGTAGATGGAAGCTGATTTTAAAAATTATTCAGCCATCTCAGGAGGTATCTCAGAAAAAAACTGGAAAAACGCGCACCGTCAGTTGCAGAAGAGGCTTTTATCACCTGCGCCATTTAGGAAGAAGAAAATTTTATTCATTTTTTATCTCTTTTTAAAAATATAACAACCACAGCAAGAGGCTTGTCTTGTCAAAAGTTCCAATAGTCATAAAAATAATTATTAATATACATATGTACAAATACAATTATCTATGCACTAAATATAGGTTCATATGTACGTGTATGTATGTGCAAATAGGGTTAGACAATTCAACTCACATAACGCTTTCACTTATCACACTTCGAGTTAAAACGACCGACAAGTCAAGTGTATGAATTTTATTATATTTTTATCTAATCAAAATAAAAACTAATTTTACACTTTCGCACTCCCTTTCTCCCCTCTGGCTGCAAATATTTCATCTGCCACAAACGTACAGTCGATCAAAAGTCAATTAATTTAATTATAACCTTCCGGACCGGCGAGCAGGCAGTCAAGTAAAAGTCCGAATAGTTTTTGTTTTTGGAATGGACACAACAACGGTTTTTATTCTCTTTTTTTTCTTTTTGGTTTTTTTGGAAGTTTTTTCACGGTAAATGATTTTATGATGAATATGAGGCAAAAAAATGCAACGATATTAATGTTATCGTAATTTTTAAGGTATAATTTAAAATTAAATACTATAAATGAAAAAAAATATGAAAAAAATGTGAAAATTTATTTTTGATTGACTTATTTGCTGCACTAGTTATCACTATCTTTTATACGCAGATATGTATATACATATACGTATATATTAATACATAAACAGAGCATAAAAATAAAAAAAAGTACTCTAACAAAATGTTCACGTGATTTGATAAAAGTTTTAATGAAATAAATAAATTAACTTCGTAATTTTGTGCCACGTCTTTTTTATATCGGTTTCTTGGTTGGTTGGTTGTAGCGGTTGCTGGGCATCAGCTCACTTCTTAGACCACCAAACGGGCCTATTGTGATACCACTGAAAATCCTAATGATCCTCACTCGCTTGTCAAACCAATGAGTGGAGTTTGCAAAACAGAGCAGTTGCCATATCTTAACCCCTGCTATTTAGTTGCCGCCCTTGGAGGCTTCAACCTACGTGCCTTAAAGTTTTAGGTTCCTCTTCTTGTCTGCAACTTCTGCAGAAGTTTTTAGATGTCACGCCCGACGTTCTTGCTCAATAGACTATGTCCTATAAGAATACCTATAACTATAGATATCTCCTTTCTCTTTACCTTGAGCCTTCTCCATCTTGAGTTAGCATCTTTATTGAATGACTCTCATACATACATATACTGAGCTTGCAAGAGGAGTGCGGCAAACTTTTTTTTGCAGGCTGTGGCCAGTTTCAGAGAGAACTGCTTAGCCATCTTGTTAAGTGCTCTTCGTCAGTCCTTTACGTATTCCGTTTTACCGCGGCAGATTTCAGGTCCTGGCGATCAGAAAATATATGAATATGATTTTTTGAGAACATCATTGAGCTGAGACATTTGACTGTCTCATGTATAGCCACTAATTTTGCCCGAAAACTACTACAGTGATCCGATAAACGGAAGGATTTGCAAATACGGAGAATCCGTGAGTAGACTAAGCCACAGACTCTGAATTGAATCGACTCGGTATTTGTTGGTTTTAGCCTTTCTTCATTGGTTTCTATACGGGTAGGCGTGAGTACGAGGAGCTTGAGAAGCTGGCCGACAAGGGTAATGCTCGAAAATTCTACGAAAAGATGCGGCGACTTAAGCTTCAAGACCGGAGCAAACTCTTGTAGGACTCAGAGGGGTGAGCTAGTGACAGATGTCCAGAGTATACTGAATCTATGGAGGGAACACTTCTTCAGCCTGCTGAATGGTAGTGGAAATGAAACACCCGAAACTCCAGACTATGAAGAAGTTCGGCAGGGACCGATGGATTAGCGGCCGAGCTATTTAAATACGGTGGTGAAAAACTGATCAGGTCGGACGAAAGCATGCCCGACGATTGAAACCTAAGTGTGCTCCGCCCAATTCACAAAAAAGGCAATCCCATACTCGGCGCCAACTACCGTGGAATAAGCTGATCTTTCCAACGGAGTGTAGATCTTCTTGTTCTTCTGCTTCCACCAGCGGGTACTGCATCGACAACTTTCGAAGCTGAAGTATTCTTATCCATCCGGACCACACGACCTAGCCAGCACAGCCACTGTTTCTTGATTTGCTGAACTATGTTAATATCGCCTTATATCCCGCACTACTCTTCGTTGCACCGGCTGCGGATTTTGTAGTTGTTAATGCGTAAATGCCATAAATCTTACGCAAACCTTTTTCTCGAAAACTACCAGATCCGCCTCATCAGACGTTGTTATCGTCCATTCCTCCGCCCCATATAGCAGGAACGGAACGATGGGCGATATTTAAGAGGCTAATCCCATGGAAATTGGTCCCCTTTTTATGAATGGGGTAGAACACATTTAAATGTGGGGCATGCTTTCGTACAACCATATTCTGCAAGGAAGCTGAAGCATACATCTTGCCAACTGTTCACCACATTTTTTGAATAGTTCTGCCGGTAGACCGCATTGCTATTCTTTAAACGAGCAAACGCTATTCAAATCTCGTCATACTCGAGCACTAGAAGGGATTTTCCATCGTCACCGATTGGGGTTTCGGGTTCACTATCTCCGGATGTTTCATTTTCATTTCAGCAGGCTGAAGAAGTGTTTCCTCCATAAATTCAGAATGCTCTGCGCATCAGTCATCCATCACCTCTCTGGGTTCTACAATAGTCAGCTCTGGTTTTGAAATCTTCTGTAAGCCGCCGTATCTTTTCATAGAATTTTCGACGCTTTCTTTTTTGTATGCAAATGTGTATTGCTTTCCTCTTCGGCTCTTGGTATCTATCTCACCCCGCACGTTTTATGGTCGATTGCAAGGCTGCGGGGTAGGCAGTGTGTTTTCTCTCCACTTCAGTCCGACATTCCTCATCGTACCAGTTCGTTTTCTGTCTGTTGTTATTGCGGCTTTTCGCCGTCGAATCTTTCTTGTGTTTGTTGACGGCTGTTCTTTGATAGACAGAGGCGGGTGTGCGTATCTTCCCTCCACCAAGATGGTGATACGACTCCATGCTAGGTTCTCGGAAAGTAAACACAGTATATGGAGGCATGTCTTGTTAATTTGGCCGATTTTCAATCCGGTTGGATGACTTTTCATGTGCCCAAATCTCGTACTGCAGTCGATCAGCCTCAGCTTGCTTGATGATGTTTCATCAGCATCAACCAGCTGGGCAACAGCACTTTCCCAACTAAGTGGCCACACCTTCCATGTGCTTGTCGTCACATTATGATCGGTAAAACATCGTCCGAGTGTCGTCATCAAAAGGAGTATATTTTTTATGTGGTGGATCTCAAAACCTGTGCACTACCGGACTGGGGATTCGCCAAAAGACACTTAATCTAAGACCGGAGGTCGTGAGCTGATTGAACCCAGTGTAAAATAATCGTTTTTATCCAATTCCCAAAGAATGAGAATCAAAAACTTTCTTCACTTGAGTGTACTTCTGCACATACCCAGCTTCCAGTATACATACTCGTATGTACCTATGTACCTACTTATATTCATCTTTCATAAAAATCTTATAGGCGACATTTGCGCAGGTTTTAGTAGGTACAACATGCTGAAGCAAGAAAACACACCACCGGGTATTGCCTGCAACAACTGATCTACACATTTATACGTATGTATATATATATTTATCAAGTTTACTTAGACTCACGATGTTCTACATAAATACATATTAGTTTATCAAGTTGTTAACAAGATAAGAAAACAAACTACTTTTTTTGGCGGTATTATACATACACATACATATTGTATACATACATACACATTATGTAGAAAATCTTACGTTTAAAAGACCTCAATTGCGTTTCTTATCGTTTATTCTATACACTTTATTTGTTTTTTTTTTCATAATTTTTTAAATTTTTTTTTTTATTTTATACGCATTACTACTTATCGCTCTCAAATATATTTATTTTTATTTTTTTTATTTATTCTTTTTTAATTTTTAATTTTTAACTTTTAATTTTCTTTTTTTATTTTTTATTTTTTTTTTAACTTTTTTTTATATATTATATTTTTTTTTAATTTTTATTTTTTTGTATATTTCTTATCTCCTAAGGAAATCATGTCTATCATCAGTTTCATTGTCAACTAAATACTTGGCGCAAATCACACAGCGACGGTCGTGGTGAAGTGCTCAGCGGAGATGTGCTCGAACACATACAAATGTATGAATGCATGTTTGTGGGTGTGTGTGTGTTTGTGTGCGCATGTATGCACTTCCGAGTATTGGTTGTTTAGTGCCAAAAAAAAAAAAAAAAAAAAAAAATAGTGGACTGACCAATCGACCGACTACCGCCCGGCGACACTGAGTTTGACTGTACGCCTGCATTTGGCAGACAAACGGACGACCTGACGGTGGCGGTGCGCTCATACCTTTGATGCTGGCGCTGTGCTGGTACATTTAGAATTGGTTGTCAAACGACAAAGGCAGTTCAAAATAAAATAAAATAAAATAAAATAAAATATTCCATGCTCGATTTAAGCGCGACAACGTAGGGTTATTTGCGATTTTTGCTGGGATTTGGTTATTAACGGGCATTTCGTGTTTTTCCGCTAAGCGAATTTTGTGTAAATTTATTTTTAATATTTTCTTTTTTGGTTTTTTTATTTTCCTTTTCTTCGGATGTTATTTGAATTTTTGCGCTTTTGAAAAATATTTTTACATTTTTGCCAGTCGCAAATCACTAATTTAACAAATTATCTACCCGTTGCTTTTATAGCTAAGTACGTGTACATATGTACATACGTATGTGTAAGCTATTTCGGTGTTGTTGTTTTTTTCTTCTCTTTTTGTACATGTGTTACAATTTCTATGCATCTAAATTGTCTCATGACTTTGCGTTGCATCGCGCTTTGATGGTTCATTTATTTCTCATACAATTTGTTACAAAAAAAAAAAATGTATTTATTTATGCACATACTACATACATACACAGGGTTGCGCGGTTTTGTGCCTTTGTGCACTTAATTAGCACGAAACAACAAATTAATTAATAACACAAAACTATGAAATAACTATGAAATACTTTTGTTAACTCATTTGCACTTGCGATTTCAACACAATTGATCAACAGCAGGAGTCACGGCGGCCGCGGCGGCAGCAGCAGCAGCTGCTGCTCGGCAAACTATTATGTGAGAGTAGATATGTAAGAGGGTATACTCGTATACATACCTTCACTTAATATTATACATATATTTATGAGCATGGATGATTAGTTAAATACATATGTACATATATATTTTTGAATGTAAACATTTAAATTCATGTTTTATGCATATATGTAAGTATGTACATATGTATGTAGTCGCGTATTTGATTGACATGCAATATTTTGTAAAGGCGCGTGACTTTAAGCCACGTACAGTGGTGTCGTTTGGACTAGCGACTGAGTTGAGTATAGATTGGGTGGTGTACATAGGTGTGTAGAAGTGACCCTTCTTTTTTTTCTTCTTCTATTTGGACTCCGCTATGAACTTTATTAGGTTAGGTTACACCAGTCGGCTGTTGCGCCTTTCGTACACCTTTAGATGGAGGCCGTTTTAATTACGATCCAAAGTAGTAGGCGGCCGCAATAGCCGAGTGGTTAAGGGGTTATGCCACTCTAGAGACCGAAAAAATAGGTGTGTTATGTGCATTTTTTTAGAAAAACCATAGAGTCAATTAAAAATATAATACAAGAAGTTTATTATACATCTTTTTAGGTGTAAAAAAATAATTTTTTATAAATATTTCTTGAGGAATGGTGGCGCTGTAGCGGTCGTCCTTCGACTCCTCTATGGTTCAAGGGGTACGTGGCCGAACTAACTAAATTTTTTTTATTATATGTTACAATAGCTAAAGTAACACGTAGGATTTTTTCGATATATTGATTCATGATCAAATGGCGCACTTCTAAAGTTAAACTTTCTAATTTCGACTAAAAAATCATCAGTTAATTGTTAATAACAAATGAACTATATAGAATAAAAAAAAATCCTACGTGATACCTTAAAAAATGTATTTTTAAAGATGTGTGTCAAATTTGAATCTAATCGGTTGGAAATTGTACGAGTTGTTGGTTCGGCCAACTCGAAAAATGTAGTTTGGAGATAAACGCGTTTAAAGTTTTAAGTTGTACCGTGTGCGTACCGTGCAGCCTTGCAAGGAACTTCGAAAATAAATTATTTAGAGATTTTTCCGAGCCATAATCCTGCAATATGTTATTTCTGAGACCCTAAGGAACTATTTAAAGCAAAAAAAAATGCGATTTTTTGAAAATCCTAGAGTGGCATAACCCCTTAACACTGCATACTGCCATTTTGAAGGCTAGGAGTTCGAGTACCGGTTCAATCGAAATCCAGCGGCCGTTTGGAGGCTCCTCAGTATAAACTGTAGGTTTTAGGATTTTCGGTCGAGCTACTCCATCGATTTGTAGTATCATCTTGATGTTTTTCCAACAAATGGAGGAAGCTACAGTTTATATTAAACCGCCTCCAAACGACCAATGGTTTTTACACTCGGAGGGGTTGAAAATTTAACTTAATTTTTTATTTAAATTAATTTTCTATAACTTTTGGATGTTAGTACGATACCAGGATTTGAATCCGAGCTTTCCTAATAGCAGTACGCAATGCTAACCACTCGGCTATTGCGGCCTCCTACTTCTGAGCACATTTTCTGACGCAAAACGATGTGAGATTATTGCCTGATTGTCGATGTGTTGATATTTTGTAGATAGTTTTCTTCGTTGCTAGCTATCTAGGCAGCTTTCTCTATAGTACTTTGGCAGTTTGAAGGGTTGTCTGAGGTCTAGCATCGTGCAATAGACCCCAGCTAGTTTTGATCTATTCGCCCTTCTTAAGAGAAAACGTGAGGGTAAACAGTCTATTTTGTTTACCATCACCCTTCATTTCGAACTGTGCCCCAAGGTTCTGTCGTAGAATTCACCTAAGGCCATCAATCTAATGACTGATTTCGATGTATTGCTTTCCACTGCGATGTTTCTTGGTGGTAGGTCAAGTAACTTTTCTAGTGCCGCTGTCAGAGTGGTCTACTGAAAAGAATAAAATCTCAAATTCAAGTAACCTCAGTTCGCAGTGGTTACTTTATAACTTATTTCTCAGAAAACCATCTACTATATATTTCTTCTACCTTTTACCCAACGCTACTGGGCGGCAGGGACAACTACCGATATATTTTGAAAACGCTTTTCGAATTATTTAACATTCTAATTTACACTTTCAAAATTTTAAGTGGAGCATAAAAAAAAATAGCAGTTCGAATCCAAGTGACGATAGTGTGACTTCAACTTTATCAGAGTAAAGTGGAATATAGTGCATTGAAAAGTAATGAATAACTATTGTTATTTGATTTTCCAGTTAACACAGATATAAACTCAAGCATGTTTAAGCGTAAATCGCCAATTTGAATGTTAAATTTTCATATTTCATTCTTCATCTACATAAATCGCCCAAAAAGGCATTTAGCACGATCTATGAATTTTTTTCTTAAGTTCATGTTGTTAATAAATTTAACATACACGTATATGTGGATATATGTAATTGTTTGAGTACGATGAATAATTCAAACCAAAATACTCTAATTTTTAATACTGTGTGCTTAATAGTTAGTATGAATTCTATGAACTCATATTTATACAAACAAAGACAAATATGCATACAGGTATGTAAGAATGTATAAAGATCGGAAAATTCATAATCGATTTCTACTGCGTTGTGTTAACTGTAAATAAATTAAGGAAAAAATGAAATTAAAGTATATTAAAAAAAATTAAAAAGAAATTAAAATAAACTAATAAATTAAATAAAAAAATTAAAATAAAATAAAATAAAATAAAATAAAATAAAATAAAATAAAATAAAATAAAATACAATAAAATACAATAAAATAAAATAAAATAAAATAAAATAAAATAAAATAAAATAAAAAAAAAAAATAAAATAAAATAAAATAAAATAAAATAAAATAAAATAAAATAAAATAAAATAAAATAAAATAAAATAGATTGAATTAAATTAAATTAAATAAAAAAATATAACAAACTAAAATAAAATAAAATAAAATAAAATAAAATAAAATAAAATAAAATAAAAAATTATATAAAATAAAATAAATAATAAGATAATAAAATAAAATAAAATAAAATAAACTAAAATAAAATAAAATAAAATAAAATAAAATAGATTGAATTAAATTAAATTAAATAAAAAAAATATAACAAACTAAAATAAAATAAAATAAAATAAAATAAAATAAAATAAAAAATTATATAAAATAAAATAAATAATAAGATAATAAAATAAAATAAAATAAAATAAAATAAAATAAAATAAATTAAAATAAAATAAAATAAAATAAAATAAAATAAAATAAAATAAAATAAAATAAAATAAAATAAAATAAAATAAATAAAATAAAATAAAATAAAATGAAATAAAATGAAAAGAAATGAAATGAAATGAAATGAAATGAAATGAAATGAAATAAAATAAAATAAAATAAAATAAATTAAAATAAAATAAAATAAAATAAAATAAAATAAAATAAAATAAAATAAAATAAAATAAAATAAAATAAAATAAAATAAAATAAAATAAAATAAAATAAAATAAAATAAAATAAAATAAAATAAAATAAAATAAAATAAAATAAAATAAAATAATATAAAATAAAATAAAATAAAATAAAATAAAATAAAATAAAATAAAATAAAATAAAATAAAATAAAATAAAATAAAATAAAATAAAATAAAATAAAATAAAATAAAATAAAATAAAATAAAATAAAATAAAATAAAATAAAATAAAATAAAATAAAATAAAATAAAATAAAATAAAATAAAATAAAATAAAATAAAATAAAATAAAATAAAATAAAATAAAATAAAATAAAATAAAATAAAATAAAATAAAATAAAATAAAATAAAATAAAATAAAATAAAATAAAATAAAATAAAATAAAGTAAAATAAAATAAAATAAAATAAAATAAAATAAAATGAAATAAAATAAAATAAAATAAAATAAAATAGATTGAATTAAATTAAATTAAATAAAAAAAATATAACAAACTAAAATCAAAATAAAATAAAATAAAATAAAATAGATTGAATTAAATTAAATTAAATAAAAAAAATATAACAAACTAAAATCAAAATAAAATAAAATATAATAAAATAAAATAAAATAAAATAATATAAAATAAAATAAAAAACAAAATAAATAAAATAAAATAAAATAAAATGAAATAAATTGTATACATTTAAAAATCTTATTTATTTATAAAATTTTAAAATAATTGCTCTTTTGTGCATAAAAATTATTTCGTATCTTGCTTTGTCAAAGTAATCCTGCTGAGACGGACTGAAGATGCTATCATCAATGATTTCTATTTATAGAGCACAGATATGGTAAACTATATTTTAGATGAAAATTTCTTCTTTTTCACAATGTTTTTCTCGATCCCTTCGTTTCTAAATCGCTTAAAGGACCACTTCTATAAACAGCATCAATCATCACTAAGAAGCCGAGCCTACTTTTTTATAGTCACCATTTGACAAGTACATACATATGTACTAGTATGTAGGTACTTTTTATAGGCATGACACTAAGAATTTGTTTAAGAAACTCATTCCGTTGTGATGGTGTCAACCCCTTTCACACTAACCGAACCCCTACCGAAAATGATTAATCGCGCTGTTAGATTTAAACAAACAAATTGCGGAGGCCAACTACGAAATTTCCATTATTGGATTCACGTGAGTAGCGTTCGCGTCAGCAAAAGATATATTATACCCAAAAAAGAAACAAAAGGAAAAAAATAACCAGTTGAAGGTGTTAGTAATAGTTGTACGGCGACAGCAGATATAAACAAATATGTATACTCACAAAAGCATATGTTGTCTCCACATGTTCGGTTCAAGTCAGCTCACACTCAAATCGAAGAGTTCCAAAAACGCACTCACCACGCCGCTCGCATATGAGACATAGCAAATTGTGAGTACACATTGACGTAATACCTATAAGTACTTGCTCAAAGTGGAAAACTAAATTTGAAACAACCATTTCTGATAAAAAGTTTAAAAATATTTTTATTGAAACCAACAAAAACAAAAGTATTGTGAGACATTATTTGTATGGCTGTGTATGGAAGGAGCGAACGAGTGGAGATCTTTTAAAAATATGAGCAAATTTGTGAGAGTTTTTTTTGTGTGAAAAAGCACGCTCAGCTAAAAAAATTTTGATTTGGCATTTTATGTGAGCATTTGAGTAGCAGCGCTCTGACTCGAGTGTGTATGGAACCCATGGATCCAAAAGCGCGCGCTGTGTGGCGGTGAAGGCGTGTGCGCGTCAGCAAAAGACCACGCGGTGCGACGATTGATTGCTGAGCGATTAGAATATGAAGTAATAAAATTAGAATTAGACGTAGAAAAACAAGTAAGGCGGAGCTGCATAAGGAATTTCAGAGTAGTCGAACTGTTTTTCCATGCTTAGTTTAAAGTAACCAGTTAGGGGGCGTCAGAGTTGAAAAATAGTACGATCAGATGTTATAAATTTAATTATAGCAGAACTTTAAGAGAACGGAAACTAGAATTTTAATCAAATTAATATGCATAATATTTTCCAAAGGTAAAAATAAATATAAAATAAATAACGGTGATTGATGCAAAAATCTGGACTTTATTAAGCTACACTTGAAAGAACCTCTACAGCTGCCGACTGCAGTGCAAGTAGTTATTCATAGATCTATTAATGGTGATGGTGATTAATTTATAAATTATGTCTCTATATTTAAAACTATATACATTTTTTTTTCTCTGGAAAGTGAAACTAGAACCGATGTATTAAAAAATACGGCTTTGGTTCGTTATTTTCGAAATTTTTTGAGCATTTACTTGTAAAACTTTTCTGTGAAGTGGACCAGGTACCGAATCAATCGAAATAATATTATTTAGTTCGAACTACTTAATATTTGGATTAAAAAAGTATAAGAACATTTTACATATTGCTTTAAGAAACTTATTGGAATCAATTTGAAATTTCATACGGATAAAGTCAGGTGCGAAATCTAATAGATTATCATCCTAAGTAGGGTAGGGTCGACTTCCTAAGGTATACCATTTGATATGAAAAACTATAGCACATTTTTATTTTTGCCGGATATGGCTTCATATAATACCTAAGCATCCTAGTCTGCAGCGGAGACGACACATTTCCGCTAAAAAGCTACACCCCGAACTCAAATCTGCCAGTTAGATTGATTTTTAAACAATAATATAATATACAACAATAAAACGCTTATGACTTGCGCGACGAAAATATATATGAATCAAAGGAAAATATCTATAGAAAACTAAATATATCCACCATCAAAGAAGAAATTAAAATCTCAGCCCAAAAAGCACCTGAAGAGAAGAGACAAACCAGCCCTCTTCAAAGCAATGACAATCCAGCAGCACATACTTGCTAACGGTTTATATATTTTTTGTTCGGCTAAGCTTTTATTACTTAATGTTAGGCTTCCAATGTCGAAGCATATAAATAAATATAAATACTAATTCAAAAAAAAAATAATAATACGCAATGGTTAATATATAGCGAACGTAGAATGCGTATTAGCGAATATTGCGCACACACTATACAAGGGGCGATGAATGGCACATAGAAGAGCATGTTCTTGACAATTACAGGCTGCACATTTCTCAATACAAATCCTCCCGTATCCTTTCAAACAAATCCTGTTAAGGAAAAGTTAATCACGATGGGAACGAGCTTCCTACATTGCAAAATTTTTCAGAAAATATTAGACCCTTGACACTTTGTAACCGCTGAAGCGATTTTCGGCCGAGTTCCTCCTCCAATTTGTGGTTTTGCGTCTCGATGTGTTATAGCTCTATGTAGTGACGTTGTAATTTTATTTGCCGTTTGCGGTTAAGGTTTCTTGGAAACTACACGTAATTAGTAATTTATGTCATTTATTAATGGTGGAATGAGTTAATTGAATAAAACAACAGATGGCGGATTGGGCTTCAAATAATTTTTTTTTTTTTTAATTTTTACTGGATGATAATTTAACCTTATCTAAAATTATAAACATAACGACATTGCGAGAGATTATCTCGAGAATTTTTCACAGTCTCGGTGGTAATTTTATTAAAATTTTAATATTAGTATCTTCCTTGTTGATCAATATCAATATCTCTCCATTTCTTGACATTGTTCGCTGGTTTGCTCAACATTAAGTAGCCACATATGTACTTACTACCTTCAATTACTAAAAAAAGATATAATGTACTTCAGCTGGATTAATCTCTATATCTTAGTCTCTCTATACGGAGCATATTTAGGTATGAATTTTAATATCGTTCCTCGTAATCTCTTGAGAAAACAGACTTAAAATACCTTTAGTAACGGGTTGCACACTTGGTAAGGAACAAGTGAGAGCGCGCAGAGCATAACTCGTATATTCAACTATTTTGAAAATGTGTTGTGTATTTGCTCAAGTACTCAAAAAAACAAAACTAGCTGAGTGAGCAGGCGCAATGTGATTTCAAGACACATACACACACACAAACAAATATGATTTAATATACACATTGTTAGCACTTGCTACGATTGCTGCTTTTGTTGTTGTACAAATTTGGCTATTTTTAAAGGCAACCGAATTGACAGCAGCATACATAGATACATATTCGTAGGTACATACATACAAAAGTGTACAACCAAGCTAAAACTAACGAAAACCGAAAAGTTGCAGTCTATGGCAGTGCATTTGCATCTGTCAGATACATGCAAGAGATATTACCATCGTGTATGCATGCATTTATGTATGTATGTGCACTTACATATACATGTGTGTGTATGTGTGTATATGCGCACTCAATTCATTCATGTGACAAGCGTGGCTAGAGCGCCAACGGAGACAACGCGTTGACGTAGAACATTTGGTCCCGCTCAGCTGATTGACGCCCGCTGAGTACAATTTTACACATACATATGTATGTTTTTTACATATATACAAGCAACATGAACATAAAATGAAAATATGCCCAACAAAAATATTACATTTTGGTATGATTAAGCAGAAATGCAATGCCGAAACGGATGTTGAAAATTTCTTAATTCACTCTGCGCCTCCTTGCGCCACCAATCGACGGACGCTCTGTTTGCGAAAATGGTTGCAGAAAACAAATTTTTAGTTTTTAATATTTAATTTTTTTTTATATTTCAATTTTTATTCTTTGGTACTCGTAATCCACAGTCAGCTTGAGAGTTTTTGTGACGTGCGAATATTTGAATGAGCATGATTTTGGCAATTTTTTTCTATTTTGAATTTTATTTTTATCGTCCATTCGTTGTCTGATGTTGTTGCTTTTACTTTTCATACTTTACACACCACCACAGGCGTATCTAGTACAAACACACATTTATATATACATATATATATATATATATTTATATACATATATATATGTGTGTGTATATATGTTTGTATATACATATATATTTATTATTGGTGGCAATTAGCGTACATATGTACATATGTCCGTAGTACACGTCCAACGGCATCGGTGGTAAGAATCAACATTAGTAGCAAAATCGGTCATTATGACGGTCAGCAGGCCAATCGACCGGCAAGCCGACAGCTGACCAGTTAACTAGCCGGGCGTCGGTCGATGTGGTGCGATATGTATGTTTGAATGTATGTACATACATATGTATGTTTGTACATAGTGTGAGCAGAGTCCAATAGTTCTATATTGATTAGAGTGTTGTTAGCGAACACGATTTATTATACATATACATACATGCATACTTATGTATAAATGACTATGTATGCGTATGTGTGCACGACAATACGTCGTTTGCACAGTGGGTCGCAGCGTTGAGTTTTGGTATTCAAATAAATAACAAATAAAATAATAATTTTGTGATCATCTAGACTTTTTGGGTTTCTTTCAACAAAAAATTGATATGTCTGACCCTTTTAATACTCATTCCGCCTGCATTGATTCCTCCGATTATCGCTTCTAAATCAAAACCTACTTACTAAAAGCTTTAAAAAATTAAATAATTTCCTTTGAGCAAAACTGTAGTGGTTAGTGTAAGAGGCAGGTGTAACCTCAACCTTCGATAATCGGTTTTCGGTCATTGTTTTGTTAGATTTTACCTTTCAAGCGTGCCTCTCGGTGAATTTGGTGGGAGGTGGGTAACGCTGGGTTCGTCGTTAAATAAAAAGTAAATGCTCTGTTCTACTAATTTTTTTTTCAAACTTGACTAATTGAGATTTCAGCGGTTAAAAAAAAATCATAATTGAAATAAGTAAGCTTTACTCATGTTTATTACAAAACTTTAACAATTTTAAATAAAGTATAATAAAACAGTACAACTAGCGGAGTATATTGCCATCTGGGATTGAAATTAATAACTAATTAATTTTTTAATGAAAAAATTTAAGGTTTTAAATATCGATATCAGACTCTTAGCATATTTGATGGTATAGGGTTTTCCGAAAAGAGGTGTTATTTTGAAAAGCCTGCTAATATGGCATATGCCGTCTTTTTGACATTTGACAAGTAAAACTAAAAAATTTTTCGGTCATCGTGAAGACCCTTGTCGGACCGCAATACAGAAATTGGTGTAAAAAATGGAACACGTGCACATCGCTTAAGAACAACTGAGAATATTGCTGCTTTAGCTCAAAGTATTGAAGAAAACGTCGTTATCTGAAATTGGAAATTCCACAAAAGTCATTAAAACCGTATTTTACATAAATACTTCGGTCTTAAGGCTTATAAAGTTCAGTTAACACAAAAACTCCAGCCGGCCGATCATCAACAACGTCGTATCTATGTTGACTGGGTCCTTGAAATGCATGAAAATGATCCGGAATTTCATCGAAAAATCATTTTGACTGATGAGGCCCATTTCCAGCTCGAAGGCTGAGTCGACAAGCAAAATTGCCGTATCTGAGGCTCGGACGGACCACGTGAGACACGTAGGCATTACGCTAACTGGCAAATGTCGATTCAAGACCTCACAGATGGAATTCGTGAAGCTATTGAGGGCTTACAGCAGCCATTTTGCGATTTGCTGACGGGGAAATTTCATAAAAAGTGATACGGTCCAATAAGCATAGCCGTGGCGGCAATTTGGCTGATATTGTTTTCAATTATCAATGGCACAACTTCCTCTTTACATTGAAATAAACATCCGATCATTTATCTGAAAAAATGCTATTTTTATTAGAATATCAAAATAACACCTCTTATTGGAAAACTCTGTATCTGTTATCACGCTCTAGGAAAAATATATAAATATTTAGCGCTAATTATGCTTTATAGCCGCTGAAGCGATTTTGGCTAAGCTACTTTTTGAACTGGTGTTGTTCATATTGGATGAACATGAAAGGCCACCTATAAACAAATTATGGATTTTTAAAGCTTAAGCAAATGGGGAAATACAAAATATGAAAATTTTCACAATTTTCTGTTTACTTTCAAACATATTATATATAAATTATTCTACGTTAAAGGTTATTTAAACTTAACTTTGGCCCCAATGACCGATGGAAATTCACGAAAACCGAAAAAAAGTGTTTTTTTTTTGTACAAAAATCCGATTTTAAGATTTTTTACTTGAAATGACGAAATTCGCGAAGCTCGAAATTTCAGCGAAAATTCAGTGAGAAATTAAAAAAATTATAAAAATGTAATAATTGTACCAGCGAAACGATAACTACGAAAATTAAAAAAACCTGTTTTTTTAGAAATCTTTCGAAGCGATATAGCTTTTAATTTTTTGACCACGAAAGTTATTATTATCAGCTCATTTTAACGATGCTAATATTTCCTGGAATGACTGGTCCGATACCATTTTCGGCTCACTCACTATGATTTTTTGCTCAATGACTTTTTAATTATTTATAGCCCACTGTCCCTCATTCGCGCCTAACGACAGTGGCTAAGCAAATAATTGAGTCAACAACAACATGCATGTAGTATTCGCCCCAAACCGCCAACAACAACAACAACGATAACGAAAGCAAAGTCCAACAACATTGACACGAGAACAAAACACGATGAAGGAGGTGGAACAAAAAGTGAACGATAGCCACTGAATAGATTGCGACGACGACGACACGCACACACACACACTTTAACATACATATGTATATAAAAAACGACTTTGCTTGTAGCTGAGCGAAGCGTGTGAAGACGTTGGCGGTGGGGGGAACATTAGCTGCCGGCAGTGGCAAGCCAAAGCATGCTGCTACATACATAAACACATACAAATATATTATATATTATATACAAGTTATATTACTCTTTACTTAGCTCGACTGCCCAACGATGCTAACGTGGTTCGGAGCGGCATAAATGCGTGTGAGTGTGTGTGTGTGTGTCTGAATCTTTTTGTGAAAACGTTTCGTAGAAAGAGAGGCAACGTCAAAAGGGCAGAGGCAAAGTTAAAGGCAAAACAATATAGCAATGCTAACAGCAAGTAGCTATGAGATATTTATTCTATGTCTGCTGCTCACATGCGGACCTCGAAAGCGCGAAAAAAGCGAACGTAACGCTCAGAAGTGCTCAACAACGCGGCGGCGGTGTATGCCAGCGATTTCGGTGTGGAACACCAAATCTCGGTTCTCGGTTCACGGTTCACGGTTCTTGTGGTTCTCGATACGCAAATGCTTTAGTTTTCCTTTCTTCCATTTCTTACAAAAAAATTATCAAAAAAAAAAAAAATAAATTAATTAATAAAAATTTGGCTAAAAAAATGTATTTAATATTTTGTTTAAAATGCAAAAGAGTTTAAAAATTTAATACAAAATTTACAAGTGCTTGGTGGAAAATTATTTTTGCGCGTCGCAAAAATTTACCAGAAAAAATATTTGGTAAATAAATTTTGGGTGTAAGAAAAAAAAGCGCTTCATTTAAAAATAACAACAGCAATTTAATAAATTATTAATGTGTTGAAAAAAATCATTGTTACTAAGCGAGTTGGTTTTTGTGAAGTGAAATATTTATTTGAATATTTTTTTTTTGGAATTGAATAAATAAAAAACTTGACACAAAAATTAAAAAGAAAAATAAAATACAAATTAAAAAAAAATAAACAAATTCAAAAAAACAAAAACAAAAAAATTCAAAAAATATAAATATATATAATTATTTTAAATTGTGTATTTGTTGAAATATTTATAAAAAAAAATAATTAATTAAAAAATTAAATTAATAGAAAAATTAGAAATATTTGTGCACATATCATTATTAAATTTTGTAATGTTTTCAGACATTAAATATTTTTATTTAATATACATTTTTTTTCTAATTAAATATCAACAAATATATGATTTTTATACAAAAAGCGTTTTTGTGCTCTTAATTAAATATTGTGCGCACAACGCGATGTCATGCTTGTCATATTACTTTTTTCCTCGAGCGTTTGCTATACCTTAGCGTGGTGTGTTGTGTTCACGAAAATATGTACATACAATATGAGTGAAATAACAATAAAAGCAATTCATGTATAATATACATAAACAACAGTGTAGAAAATGTTTAGAAGACGCTACAAAGTATATGAGAAACAAAATTTTAAGGGAATCAGTTAATTAATTTAAAATAATTAAAATTAATCTATCTAAAGCCATTAGGCTGCTGCAACAAAATGTCTAAAGGAATTTCAGCAAGTATTTAACGCCACTTTTTCAGCATGAGCGGGATATAGAGACATACATATGTACATACATACACATATAAATGTAATAAAAATATATGTATGTATATGTGAATTAAAAAAAAAAGAATATATAAAAATTAAAATATATAAATAAATAAAAAAAAATCTATAAATTAATTAAAATTATTAATTAAAAAATAAATAAAAATATACATAAGGAAATAAATACAAAAAACTTAAAATAAATCAATAAAAAATAAAATAAAAATTATTTTAATGAATTAATAAAAAAAAAATATTAATTAAATAAGTGAAAAACAAATAACTAAAGAATTATGAAAGAAAAAATTATTGAAAAGAAAATTAAAAGAAAAATGAATAAAAAGTAAAAAAATAAATAAAATAAAAGTTGTTTAAATAAATTATTAAAACAAAAATAAATAAAAAATGAATTAATTAAATAAGTGAAAAACAAATAAACAAACAATTTTGAAATAAAAAGTGATTAAAAATTAAAAATTAAAAGAAAAATGAATAAAAAAAAAATAAATAAAAAAATAATAAATAAATAAAAAAAATATAAATTAGTTAAATCAATTAATTAAAAAACTAATAAAAATATACACAAGGAAATAAATAAAAAAATTAAAATAAATCAATAAATAAAATAAAATAAAAATTATTTTAATGAATTAATGCAAAAATAAACAAAAAATTAATTAATGAAAAGAGTGAAAAACAAATAAACAAAGAATTATGAAATAAAAATTTATTAAAAAGGAAATTCAAAGAAAAATGAATAAAAAATAAGTTAAATAAAAGTTGCTTAAATAAATTAAAAAAAAATAAATAAATAAATAAATAAATAAAAGAAAAATGAATAAAAAATAAATTAAAAAAAAATTAAAATAAATAATAAAAAATATAAATTAAACTAAAATTAAAAAAAGTATACGTAAAACTTTCTAAAACTTTAAATAGCACGCCTTGGCCTGTGATAAATGCTTAAATAAATTAATAAAAAAATAAATAAAAGATGGATTAATTAAGTGAAAAACAAATAAATAAAAATGATTAAAATAAAATAAATAAAAGAAAAATGAATAAAAAATAAATTTAAAAATAATTAAAAATAAATAATAAAAAATATAATTTAAATTAGAATTTAAAAAAAGTATAGAGAAAAATTTCTAAAAACTTTAAATAGCACGCCGTGGCCTGTGATAAATTTTCGTTCTTCTCCATAGCAATATCCGGTGCTTTTTGTGTGATTTATAAATAATTTTTATGACTCGTTTGAACGCCTTGGAATTTTTCAAATTACGAAAATGTGCCACTTCTACAAAATCAGAATTTTTCAACTCACTAGGCTAGACGCAAGTGGATATAATATGCATCGCATAAACGAAATTGCGCAGGATTAAGGATATTTTGAACGTAAAAAAGATTCTTCATAAAAAAAAATAAATATTTTATACACGCCATGCGCTTAGAAAGAAGAAACACGCGCTTGCATATTGCTTGATAATCAAAAAAACTCTTGAAAAATACACCAATTGAGTAAAAGAGCTTTCCCAAAGCTTAATACACGCTCTCTGCTCATATACTCTCTACTCAAATACACTCATTGTTGGCTTTTATTGCGTTTGCTACTATAGTATGTTAGTGGCCTAAACAGCGTGCTGAGTGCGGAACACACACACACATACAGACTTATATATATACCTATACACTACATAGATTTTGTGCACCCAACTAAGCTTTTTAAAAATACTCAATATGCCACTAAAAATGTACTCCATGAGAGTTTTGAGTGCACTCATACAACGATTGTTGCTACTCTCTTGCCTCGAGAGCTGCTAAAGTGAAGAGCATAAACTCAGTAGAGTTGTTGCTGAGCGCTTTTGAAGGATGAGAGCGAAATTTGGTAGGAAGGAAAATAAATAATTTTATGTGGAGGGCTGTAAAAACAAAAAAAGCTACCAAAACAACAACAAGAACCACAATAACCTAAAAAAAAAAATATGAAAAAAATCAACATCAAAATTCAACCAAGAATGCAGTAGAAGGAAGTAAACAAAAAAGTAAAAACGCTCTCTAGCAGCTTAAGTACACACACTAATACACACACACACACACACGAACGCACATTTACTTGGCGTATTTTGCGAACTTTTTCGAACTTAAATGTTTTCGATATTCGAAAATATCCTTTCGATTGTTAGTAGCAAGTGACAGCTACTAAAGAAAATAAACGGCAAGCAAAATACACACACACACACACACACGCACACGCACACACACATCAGTGCAATGGCTGAAAAAGCAATTTTGGAATAACTTAGCCAGGCATAAGTATTTTTTGGGACACCCACACGAGTCGCAGCCACACGAGAGCACAGTACGCGGAATCTCGAATAAATACCAACACACAAAAAGCGCAAGGAAATACAGTAGAAAAAAAATGTGCAAGGCAGCGCAACAAAATTCTAGTTAGCTGAAGTCAAATTGTGAGAAAATTTAAATTATTTTTTGAAAAAAAAAAATCGAAAAATTATTGTGAATTCAGTAAAACGTGCAGGAAATGTGTGTGGTGGCGAGACAAGCAGAAAATTAGTGCAAAATAATTGAAATGTATGTAAAGGATTTTTTTTTGGTGTGAAGCAAAAATGAAAAATAGAAAATATTAAGCCAGAGGATAACAAGAAAAATATACAAATTGTTGTTGTATATGTATAAGTATGTGTGTGAGTAAGTGGTTTCCTGGTTATTTACATACATATACACAAATACATATGTATGTATAGTAAGCGAAGTGCTATACGCCAAGCGCAGGACGACGTTTTGCCTCAATTGATTTTTTGCACAGCGCGAATGCCTGCTTTTCCGTGTAAGAATTTGGCAAAAGAAGCTTTAGTGATGGATAAAAATTAAATTTGAGTGGGAAAAAAGGGTGCAGTTTTGGAATTTTCGAAAACGGGCAAGAAAAAGCAATTTTCATTTGAAAAATTCTAATAGTAAAAAAGCAGCAGCATATAATATATGTACACGTATGTGCCAATAACGTTGAAACAAATGCATGCAGCTGCTCCTTGTGCTCTACTCAAAAGTCAAAAGTGCAAAAACAAACAATAAACAACAAAAAAAAAAAATAAAATAAAAATCAGCAACTCCACCTCAAGCAGCGTTACAGCAACATAGAAATTGGGGGCTAACTTCACGTGTTTTTTATGCGGCTTTACGCTGTGAGCTCTACTCGTCTACATCTATTGCATTTCTGTGTGTGCGTGCGTGTACGCTCACCTCACTTACTAACTTGTGTAGCGTATACGCCACCGCCGCAATCGTAATTGTTAAAATGTGTGTGTGTGCGGGTGTGTTGGTGTGTAAATTCTATATGTATGTATTCGCTTAGTCTTAGTCAGCTGCAAGTGTCAGAACTGCACTCGGTCAGCAGACAGTTGTAGTAAGCGTTGAAGCGTTCATCTGTACACTTAACATACAAAACTCTTTGGTCCTGCTTGGCGTATAAGTGCTGTGCGCGCGGTTGAAAATATTATACATACCATACATACGCACATACATAAATATGTAGATATGAGCGGGTGTGACTATCAATGTACATATATGGTTTAAGCAGAAATAAAAAAAGGCTGTGTATGAAAAAAATTAAATTAAAAATACTTTTTGAAGAAAAAATTGTATTTCGGTGAAATGAAGTTCCGTTAAAATTCCAACTCTCGCTGTGAGAAGTCGCCAAGCGCGAGTGTTTATAGGTAGTGTAAGAGCGTATAACAAGTGTAGTGCAAAAAAATAAAAAAAAAATTATAATAAGGAATTTAAAATATTTTTGAAGATAATAATTAAAATAAATTTTAATTTATTTAATTATAAAACTTCGGATTTATTATAACACAGCCCCCGGTTGTAAAATAAAAAATATGTTTTTAAAAACACACACACACAAAAATAAAATAAAAAATTTAAAAGCAACATTTAAAAATCAAAAAAAATTAAAAAAGATAAAAAAAATAAAAAAAATAATAAAAAAAATATTAAAAAAAAATAAATAAAAAAAAAAATAAATAAAAAAATAAAAAAAAAATAAAAATTTAAATAAATTAAAAAATAAAAATTTAAAAAAAAATTTATCAAGCAATGTCCCACATGAAACTCGATTTTTTGAAAAAAAAAAACTTCAAAAAATTTAGACATTAAAAATTTTTTTATTATATACATATGTGTATTACTAAAGAAAATGAAACAGTTAAAATATCCACAAAAAATTAACATTTAAAAAAAAAATTAGATAAAAAAAAATTGAAAATATATTCAAATTACATTCAATCACTCAAAAGAGTTAAGCACCTTAAATCACTCACTCTCACAGCCCACCGCAGATAAGAAACAAATACACGCGCACGCGGTTGCGATACTCAACGCTTGGTGCTGCTGCTCTAATAAAGAGATACGGCTGTGCAAGTAGTCGATTGAAAACACACACACACATATATATATATATATATGTAAAAAAAAGTATAACAACAAATACAACGAAAAATCACGGTGCTTTTTAACTACGTCTATCACGTGCTCTTTTTTCACAAAATTTCCACTAGAATTGCTGCGGCAAGTATTGCAATTGCTGCTGCAACAAAATTTTGACTAATTAAGCGTGCAAAAAAAAAACAACACTATATATTAGTAGTAATTAACAGAAATATTTATAACTAAAAAAAAGAGAAGAAAAAATAAAATAAAAATAAATTTTATAGTTTATGCTAATTAAAGCATTTGAAAGTGATTAAAGCGAACAGACTATGGAAATACAAATGTATGTGCACAGCAAATGGCAGACTGAATTTATTTTGAAATAAATTATTAAAATATTGTACATGTGAAAAAATGCAATTTATTTAATTGTGCTGTTATTTGGGTGAAGTGGAAAGTTTTGTAGTGTAAAATTAATGAAAAAAATAAAATATTTTTTGGTGTTCAATAAAAAAAATAATAATAATAATAAATATGAAAATTTTAATATATATTTTAAAAAGCGGGAAAATAATTAATGTTATTGTATAAGGGCATAACTATAGAGAAACTAACAATATATAAAATGATTTAAAACATAAAAATATTATAATATACACGGAAATTTACGAAAAATTGCTCAAAATTATAAGTTTTATACTTTTTATTATTATTTTTATATTGTAAAATCTTTTTTTCATAGTTAAAAAAAATATCACAAATTTGACGGTGTAGAAAATTTTTTTGAAAATAAATAAAGTTAAATTATTCGTGCAATTTTTTGATACAATTTTTTTTTAAATAAAAATTAAAAATATTTACGAATTACTTGGATAAGTCTTTATTTGATACATAAAGAAATGCAAAAGGCTTACATATATAAATACAAGCATACATGCTTTCCTTCAATTTTTTTTTTAATAATGTTCCTAAATGAACTTTTTTGCCATTTTTTTGTATTTTTAAGTACTTTTTTGATTAAAATTCAATAAACTTTTTTCAAGAAAAACAAAAAAGAAACTTTAAACATTTTTATTATATTTTTTTTTAAGAAAATCTTAATAACTTTCATTTCAGTTTTTTAAGTGCTTTAAAATTCGATAAATTTTTTATAAGGCTTATATTTTGAAATTTTGAGTATTAAAATTATCAAGTAAATTTTAGTAAAAATAGGAAAAAAATTAATTGTTTCCAAAAAACAAAATTAAGTTAAAAAAAACTATGGCTATACTTAAAGCTTCGAAATGATAAAAAAATATAAAGTAAACCTGTTTATTGAATCAAATTTTTACTACTAAAACAGTTACTTGTTTTTAATAAATATTGTTTTTATTTTGTTTTAAGGTTTTTTTTTTAGAATATTTTAATCAAATAAACTTGCTACAGTGACAAACATTTTTTGAAAAATATTTTTAGCTAAATAAATAGTACAAAAGCCAAAATAAGTGAAAAATGGAGTAATTTTAAAAAAAAAATTTAATAATTTTTCAATAAACAAATACATTTTGAAACTCGACTCTGAAAAGCAAATGATTATTGAGATATCCGAGAGTAAATTAAAATAAATTAAAAGCAAAATAAATAACTATAAAAAATTAATAAGCAAAAGTTAAACAAAAAAATTAAGTAAAAGCGAAAGATTAACCTTTTTTGATTTTTTTGCTTTTTCCATACTTTTGCATTTTGTATAAATGTTTTAAAATTTCATTTAAGCACAGAAATCAGTTATATAAAAAATCACATAAAAATATTACTACTTTTTTAATTTTTTTTACTATTATTTTCCTTACTAAGAAATTTGTGAAGCAACAAAAAAACTAATATTCAAGTAAAAAATCTCAAATTAATAAATAAATTTAATTCAAAGTTAATCTTCTGAAAAAACAATAAAACAAATAAAACTTTCAAAAACGAAGCTTTCCACGCCCCAAAACAGTCACCCTTCTCTGAAAGTTGTGCTCTGACAAACGAAAAAAAACAGCACAAATAGCAATAAAAAGAAAAAAAAACAACAAAAAAATAAAAAAGCGAAATAAAGAAGAACAAAAAGTTATTTTTAAACAAATTAATATGTATTTATTTATATATTTTTTTTTAATTAGGAAGGTAAACGGATTTACACTCTCATTTACTCAAGTGGCTGTACGTGTTTTTTAAATGTTTCAATAAGACGCTGTCTCGCTGTCTATAAGTAAACACCTAAATAAATAACAACAAATTGTCGGAGAGAAAGAAACAAAAAAATTAACTAGAAAAATAAAAAATAAACAATAAATATATAAATATAAAGAAATTTACAATAAATTGCAGAGCAAAGCCACAAACCACAAATAATTGTAATATTATTTACATTTCTACACATATGTGCATTTAAATGTATGTGTGTGTAATAAAAATTAAATTAAAACAAAATTTTTTGTGCAACTAAAAATACGCTACAAGCCAATTAGCAGCAGCAACAATAGCAACAAACAAACAAATAAGCACTTGCTAGCCAACGTACAACAAAGTAGAGAATTTGTGTATAAAATTAAGCAACAACAACAAAGCAAAAAGTATAGAGTACACTGAAAAAAAATAGCAAGGAAAGGTGGCGACTTAAAAAAGGTAAAGCGAATTCGGTGCAAGCAAAGAAGAAAAAAACAACAAAAAAAAGCGAGTGGGACAGAAATAAATGAAATTGTGAGAAAATAGCAAAGAAAACGCGTCAAATATATATATATATATATAAAGCGTAAAACGGCAACGAACAAAGTTTAGAAAAAAATAAAAATTAAATTAAATTTAAATAAATAAAAAAATAATTATAATAAAAAACAATAAAAAAATAATTATAATAAAAAACAATAAAAAAATAATAAAAGCAAAAAAAATAATAAAATAAAATAATTAAAAAATAATAAAAAATAATAAAAAAATATTATTAAAAAATTATTGAAAAAACGGCTAAAAAAATTTGCAAAAACTTTTCGCACAAAGCAACCTTACGCAAATTGAGTTGCACATCGTGCAATGCGGACCGTTAGCTGGCAGCTTTCATTGCATGGCTGTTAAATGAAATGTGTGGCATGCAACGTTGATGTTGTCGCCGACGCCAAGTAATTGCAATTGAGCATATGCGAATTAACGGAAACGAAACGAAAACTAATCAGCAGGCAACAGTAAAAAACAAGCAAACAAAAATAAAATATATAAAATAAAATATATTTATAAATAAATTTCTGCCAAATTACACGCAGCAACAGAGCAATTAAAACGTTAGAGAAAATTTAATAAAAAAAATAAAAATTAAAATAAATTTACGGCGACGTTTAAAAAATTGCAAAAAAATGCGAAATAGCAAGTAAAGCAAATAAGAAAGAGGTGCAAAATACGAAAACAAATTTTCTGTAAATTTTCCGTTACACTTTTGGTGCATAGAAAGCAAAAAAAAAACATAAAAAACGTACAGAACTTTTGCAGCTGGCAGGTGTAGGTGAATACTACCACTACACATACATATACACAAGTAAAGAAATAATTAGTGCTTTTACATTTTTTTTGCCGTGAATAATGCTTGTGTTTGCTGCGTAAAGAATAAAGCTACAAAAAAAAAACAACAACCATAGGAAACGAGGCATTAAACGAACGTGCCACAAAACGCTGCAGGCAAGGATCTAGTGAGCAAATATATGTAGAAAGGAGAGTAAAACGAAGTTTAGAAGAAGCAAGTAGTACAAGCACAAAAAGCGCATAGTAGAAAATTAAAAAAATATCTTAAATATGTTAGAACATCGAGAAAATAAAATTATAATAGAAGAGCAAATAAAGCTGTAATAAAAGCATTCAAATTGTGAAAGTAAAACACAAAAACACAATTAAAAATAATAAAAGCTGAAATTTAAAATTTTGACAACTCAAAAGAATATGAAAAATTATAAAATTTAAGAATTAAATAAAAATTAAATTAAAAAGAGTTAATTGAAAAGTATTTAAAATTTAAAAAAGTTAATTTTAATAATTTGAACAAATAAGAAAAAATATTCAAAAAACATTTTGAGACAAAAAAAATAAATTTGGCATTTTGTTTAAATAGAAAATAACAAAATACAATAGCACATTACAAAAAAATCAAGGCCTTCATGCTGGCCTAACGAACGTGTACGCTTGCAATCATTTCTCTACTATAGTGCAGCAAATTAGTTGCAAAAATAATTAAACATATAAAATCACACCAAAAAAAAAAAATGCAAAAAAAAGTTTATGACAAGTAAATACGCAATAAAAATTATTAACGCTTCGACACAAGCTAACAAGGCGCAAAGCATAACAAATATTAAAAAAAAATAAATAAAATAGAAATAAATTAAAATTTAATAAAATTAGAATAAATTCAAAGCAAACGAGCCAGCAACAAGATTTTTTTCTATTTCAAATACAATTGTTGTTGTTATTGTTAAATGAATTCGCGGTGCCTTTATTTATAGCAAAAATACACATACACATATATACATAGATATAAATTAAAAAATAAAAGGAAAATTAGACACAAATTCAAATAAAAAGATGTAAAAATAGCTAAATCAATTTAAGCAAAAAAGTGCAACAAGAAAAAATATTATATACATATATATACAAAAAAAAAAAAAAAACACAACAACACTGACAAGCAACTAATACCAAACGTCAACTGCAGCAACTAGCAAGCAAAATTAAATTAATAAAAAATTAAAAATATATTAAATACAACAAAATTAGTAGCAACCAACAACAACGTAGAGGCAACAACTAGCAACAATAATAAGACAAAACATACCTGCAACGTAGAAACGTAAGCAATTCAGTTACTTAGAGAGCGCCCTTCCAGCGGAAAATAACTAACAACAGCAACAATATATATATATAATATATATAAAAAATATAATAATATTTAGGAAAAAAAACGTGTTTGCTTAAAGTCACAAAAACACAAAAAAAAAACAACAACACAAGCAAATAGACTAAATAATACTAGTAGAATATTAACAAAAAAACAATAAAAATAAATAAGTAAAATATTTGAAAAATACATATATAAAAATATATATTTAAAAAAAAAAAAACAAAAACAAATACCTTAAGACAGCCCAAAGCAAACGCAAACAAACGTTCTCAAGTGCAATATTTGTTAAAAACAAACAAAAGTTATAATATATACAAATATATATACATACATATATATATATAAAATTTATATACATAAAATTAATTTGTTTTTATAATTAAGTCTATAAATGCAATTCTATATAGAATTGTTTATTGTTAAAATATAAATTATAAATTATAAAAAAACAACTACAACAACAACTACACAAAAAGAACGTTAAACATAAATCAATAAATTCCTGTTATTGTGATTAAAAGAGAGCAAAAAAAAAAAAATAAATACTAAAATTAAAAAGAAAAAGTTAAACAAATTTAATGCAAAGCAAGTAAGAAGAAAAAAATAACTAGAAAAGAAATAAGCAGAAAATAACAACAAAAAGCAATTAGCTGTAACCAGCAAGCGAATTACAAACCGCAGTGAATAAAGTAATAAAAACACAAAATTTGAGAAATTAAAAAATTTAAAATAAAATTACAACACTAATAAATAAACAAGTTTTTTTTTTGGCTTAATTCCTGTTCTAAGTCAATAAGTTAAAAACAAAAAGAACAAAAAACCCCAAACAAGTCTTTGTGCTGTGTATACACTAGGTGTATTCTTGTTGATTTTATTTGATTCTCTCACCCCCACGAAGCTTAAAAATTTTGTGAAAAATGAGTGACCGGGAGCGATCGTCCCCAACACTGATCGAAACTGGTTTAAAAAATCTAATCGGCGGTCGAGATGGGAATTATCCACTCATCAGCGGTATAAATGGTGAGTTGAGCGTGAATTAAGTTTAATTATTTTTTAATTATACGAAAATAAAACTGAGAGTAAGAGCAAAGCCAAAGAAAAAAAAATGCTTTTATCTGAGTCGAAGTTGGTTTTTTGGGTATGAAATTAATAAATAAGTGCAAGGTTTTATCGCACTTTATTTAACATAAGCTGGTTCTTAGAATAACGTTAATTCATATTAAATTACACTTAAAGAGTTAGCGCGAAATTTGAGCACGCACATACATATAGGTATTTATGGTAAATACGTTTTTATGCACATGAAATTCATGTGAATTTTAAATAATATAAAATAAAATAAAACAAAATAATATAAAATAAAATAATACAAAATAAAATAATATAAAATAAAATTGAATAAAATAAATAAAACGTAATAAATTAAAGAAAATTTAAGAAATAAGAGGAAATTAAAATGAAATAAATTAAAATGAAATGAAATAAAATAAAATAAATAAAATATAATAAAAAAAAATAAAATAAAATAAAATAAAATAAAATAAAATAAAATAAAATAAAATAAAATAAAATAAAATAAAATAAAATAAAATAAAATAAAAGAAAAGAAAATAAAATAAACTAAATGAAATGAAATAAAATAAACTAATTTAAAATAAAAACAATTAAAATAAAAAAGGTTAACTAAAATAAAATAACATAAAATTAAAATTAAATAAAAAAAAAACAAAAAAAATAAAATGAAATTAAATTAAATAAAAAAACAAATAAAAAAATAAAATAAAATATGCTAAAATAAATGAAATAAAATATAATAAAATAAAAAAATAAAATAAAATAAAATAAACTAAAATGAAATAAAATAAAATAAAATAATTTTAAATAAAAACAATCAAAATAAAATAAAATAAAATAACATAAAATTAAAATTAAATAAAAAAACAAATAAAATAAAATTAAATTAAATAAAAAACAAATAAAATAAAATAAAATAAAATAAAGTGAAATAAAATAAAGTAAAATAAAATAAAATGAAAAAAATAAACTAAAATAATAAAACAATAAAAATAAATTAAAATAAAATAACCTAAAATCAAAAAAAAAAAATTAAAAATAAAATCAAATAAAATTATTAATAAATTTAAATGAAAGAAATTAAAAAATCTATCTTATAATGTCTATAGTAGTATATGCATTTATGTAGTTTTCTCAGTTCAGCTTCATAGTCTGTTCAGGAGGGAGTAAAATTCCCAGTTTATATTAGCCTTAATTGGACAACAATTAATGAAAAAGTGTAATTAAATTTTTTCTTAATGCTATCCCATTAAATTTTCAGTTAATTTCAATAAAATTATTTACTTTATAATCGCATACAAATTTTAATTTCATTTTCATATGTTTCACATATATTTTATCTGTAAATCATGCTTTTGTTTAATGTAAAATCTAATCGAAAGCAATCAAAAATATAATAATACTATTGATTGTTTACGTCATTGGGGTATAACCAACTAAAATATCTATATATGTATGTATGTGGCATGCAAACTCATGATTAATAAAGCCTATTGCAAAATGACCCACATTTTTTAATGGGCGCGTGCGTTTGAAAAATGCATCAACATGCATATATATCATACATACATACATATGTACATACGCACTAGTAAACAAGTATAACTGGATGATTGACTACAAAATCCGCACAACACAATCCATACCAATTCACAATCCCTGTTGCAATCAAAATCAATCTAAATCATACTATACAACAACAAAATCAAAGTATTGGCGGCAAACTCAAGTACAGAACCAATTGAAAATGCGGTAAATAATTGATAATGATTATAAATAAATATGAACTATTTACTGCTATTATATTGCCATATACACGTATGTAATAAATGTTTCGTTTTTTATTTTTATAATTTGATTGCGTATATTAAGTAACTGCAGTATAATTAAAAAAAAAAAATAAAATGATAATAATAAAAAAAAATTAATTAAAATAAATAAATTTCTATAATTGTCTGCATAAATCATTGACGTCTTAGCTGTTGAACTTTAAAAAGTGTGTTAAATCGTAGTGAAGATAGTTATGTTTCTATTTTTAAATGCTGATGAAATAACGGTAATGAATTTTTCCAACTCACATGTGACTGCTAAAAGAGGTAGAAGCTTTTTTTATTTCTATGCTATACATATATATATATATATGTGGTGATACTTTGTAAGAGCCTTCCGTTATGATCACTGCGTCATATTTCCTGCTGATAACAAAACGAAGCTGATAAGATTTGGCGGCAAGAGTTTTAGATTAGAATAAGAAAGCGTGGAGTGCGAACAGTACATGTTTTTTTTTTTTGTTATAATAGCAACTAATATTTTCTTCTTCTTCTTTACTGGCGTATACACTGCTTTTTTTGCTGTTTGGCGCCAATTGGAGATATCAAGTAAAGACATGTCCTTCTCCGTCTAGTTTTTCCAACGGAATGAAGGTCTTCCTCTCCCTCTATTGCCACCAGCGGGTACTGCATCGAAAACTTTCAAGGCTGTAGTATTCTTATCCATCCGGATCACATGATTTAGCCAGCAGCCGCTGTTTTTTGATTCCCTGAACTATGTCAGTGTCGCCATATATCTCATACTGCTCATCGTACCATCGGCTGTGGTATTCGCAATTTCACACCCGAGTCAAGAATGGCGAGCCAATTGTTATTGTTTTGGTAAGCCCTCTGGACAATCGCAATTTGCACTTCTTTATATGCAGTCGGGTAATGGCACGCCTACTCAGTCGTCATCGATCGGGTTTGCAATCGGCGGGTGTTTTTAGCGCTCTCTTCATAAATGCAGCATGCTCTGGACATCGGTTACCAGGTTACCTTCATCGTTCTTATATGAGTATGCTCCGGTCTTTAAACTTTCACAGAATTGTTGAGTACCATCACTGTTGGCCGACCTCAGATGCTCTTCATACACACTAATCTCGGCTTTTCTCTTTTTTATGGCTGAAAATTCATCTTGCTTCTCTTTCAAGTCTTGGTATCTGTCCCACGAGGTAGGCAGTTTATTTTCTTTCCACTGTAGTTCGACATTTCGCATCGTTCTAGCTCGTTCCACACCATGGAGATACTTGAGATACCGTTCTACAGATCCCTTATATGGAGTTACTGATAAGGGCTCTCAGCAAGCAGAAGTTCCGGTGATCATTTAGAAAACCGTTAGGCTAAGTTGAAACAAGATAGGTGGGGGGTATCTAAGCTTAATTTTATGATAAAGAAAATCTGTTCTGGCCCACCCTCAGATCAAGGACAGTTAAAAAGCTTTTTTCACTTGTGCCAAATTCTACACATGGCGCCATCCTTCATATATATGTACACTAATCTGGCAAAAAATATGAAAATATGAGCGATGGTTATCAGCAGCTGCTGCATTACTTATATATCTACGATGGAAAATTAATGCTTTGCTGTTGTTATTATTGTTATCGTTAGTAGTTTTACGTCACATCGGCTGCGATGCGGTAATATTTTGTAGTTGTTTTTTT
>JAWMAG010000012.1:23655000-23715000 GCA_037013455.1 Ceratitis rosa
CAAACCTATAAAAACACTGTCAAATTAAATTTAATTAGCAGCTCTTCACTTGAGCAAAGAGCATTAAATATTTAATTTTTCTGCCTTTTTGTGTGTTTTTAAAACAAAAATATTTAATGAATAGGCATATGCAATTTATCAAAGGCATATGAGGTCTTTAGTACAAAGCCATGTAAGTTATATTCTCTGAAAATTTTCCTCACCCATTAAAAGCTAATTCAAATAAATAGAGTTATTTAAAATTTTCACAAATATAATAAATATTCGTTAAACCTAAAACTACTGTACTCAAATATGCGCTGAAAGGTTATAAAAAATAATTAACGTGCGTGGAGAATAAATAAAGTATGTGCTTTGCAGAAAAAATATGAAAATATTATAAAATCGATAACTTAATTAAATACGTTAACTTCAAACATCTATTTCTAAGAAACTAATATTATCAAAAAAAAGAGAAAAATATAAAAAAAATAAAGTAAAATGAAATAAAACAAAGTTAAATTAAATTAAACTAAATTGAATAAAAAAGAAATTAAAATCAAATAAAATAAACTAATATAAAATAACATAAAAACAAATGAAATCAAATAAAATAAAATAAAATAAAATAAAATAAAATAAAATAAAATAAAATAAAATAAAATAAAATATAATAAAATATAATAAAATAAAATAAAATAAAATAAAATAAAATAAAATAAAATAAAATAAAATAAAATAAAATAAAATAAAATAAAATAAAATAAAATAAAATAAAATAAAATAAAATAAAATAAAATAAAATAAAATAAAATAAAATAAAATAAAATAAAATAAAAGAAAACAAAATAAAATTAAATAAAATAAAATAAAATAAAATAAAATAAAATAAAATAAAATAAAATAAAATAAAATAAAATAAAATAAAATAAAATAAAATAAAATAAAATAAAATAAAATAAAATAAAATAAAATAAAAGAAAATAAAATAAAATATAATAACATAAAATAAAATAAAATTAAATAAAATAAAATAAAATAAAATAAAATAAAATAAAATAAAATAAAATAAAATAAAATAAAATAAAATAAAATAAAATAAAATAAAATAAAATAAAATAAAATAAAATAAAATAATATAAAATAAAATAAAATAAAATAAAATAAAATAAAATAAAATAAAATAAAATAAAATAAAATAAAATAAAATAAAATAAAATAAAATAAAATAAAATAAAATAAAATAAAATAAAATAAAATAAAATAAAATATAATAAAATATAATAAAATAAAATAAAATAAAATAAAATAAAATAAAATAAAATAAAATAAAATAAAATAAAATAAAATAAAATAAAATAAAATAAAATAAAATAAAATAAAATAAAATAAAATAAAATAAAATAAAATAAAATAAAATATAATAAAATAAAATAAAATAAAATAAAATAAAATAAAATAAAATAAAATAAAATAAAATAAAATAAAATAAAATAAAATAAAATAAAATAAAATAAAATAAAATAAAATAAAATAAAATAAAATAAAATAAAATAAAATAAAATAAAATAAAATAAAATAAAATAAAATAAAATAAAATAAAATAAAATAAAATAAAATATAATAAAATAAAATAAAATAAAATAACATAAAATAAAATAAAATAAAATAAAATAAAATAAAATAAAATAAAATAAAATAAAATAAAATAACATAAAATAAAATAAAATAAAATAACATAAAATAAGATAAAAACACGCAAAACAAAAACAATATGAAAAGATAAAAGAATGAAAAATGAAATAAAATAACATGAAAAAAATTAAAATATATAAGATAACATAAAGTAAAGCAAAATGATACGAAATAAATATAATAAAAGAAATTAAAACCAAATAAAATAAAATAGATTAAACTATAGTAAAATGAAATAAATTGAAATAAAATAAAAAATAATAATAATAAAATGAAATAAAATAAAATAAAAAAGAAAATAAAATAAAAAATATAAAATAAAATAAAATGAAATAACTTAAAATCAAATCAAATAAAAAAACAATGAGAAAAAATAAAAGAAAGAAGGAAATAAATAATTAAATAAAAATAATTAATTTGTAATAAAAAACAAACAAATTAATTTAAAATAAAATAAAATATAATAAAATAAAGCAATATAGAAAAAATTAAAACAAAATTAAGAATAAAAAAAAACAATGAGAAATAATAGAAGAATTTAAACTGGGAAAGAAATAAATACAAGTAAATACAATAGAAAATCAAAGAAAATAAAAGATAAAAGGATACAATGAAATAAATAATAATTTAAAATTAAATAATATGTTATTAAAAACAAATCAATTTAAAATAAAATAATTAAAATAAAAACAAAATAAAATTATAATAATAATAATAAAAATGACTTAAGCTCAAGTTATCTTTGCATATGGGTTATCTCAGCTTAAAAACAATTACCATAAGTTAAACTTAATAACAAACCAAACAATACCAGGAACGTACAAATATAGTAATAACAATTTAATACATACAAAAACCCTCTTTACTTTGCCTCTGCGCAAATTGTCTTTCCTTTTATAATTGCATATATGTATGTATGCGCATGTGTTTCAGCTTTCGCATAATTATAATTTTTATGACTTCTATTATATTTTAATGGCACATTTCAATTGGTCACGCGCTTTGTACGAGACTACTGAAAGTGGCTGCCTGTCATGCTGGCGCTGAGGAGTATGCCAACAGTATTGCTGCACTTACACACTACATACATATACCACTGTGGGTATATGATAAAAATTGCTTAGTAGGAAGGGCAAAAATTGTGTACATAGACAGTGCGCCTTAGCGTTGTGGTGGCCAAATATTTATTTACCCAAAATGACTATTCAAATGCATTCATGGCGAGAGCAGCAGCACTTAGAGGAGCATTAAAAGCAAAATCACTGCGTGTAGATTATACAAATATGCACAAAGTGAATGAATGGAATTTATTTTTTATTTGAACGGAAAAAAGTTAGCTTGTTTGTGGTTTAAATTGAATTGCTGGCGTTTTGAGTGGATATTTGTGGGAAGTACATATAGAAAAGCAAAGGGAATGAAATATAGAAATAGAGAAGGGATGAAATATGTAAATAGAAAGTAGCAAATTTGAATGCTTTTCATGAGTAGTAATTATTCACAACTTTTTGATTAAAAAATTTTGTTTTTTATTAAATTTGTGTGAAATTTTTTTTTTTATTTAAGTTACTATTAAATATTTAATTACAGTAAAGTGAACTGTTAATATACAAATAATTGCATATAATTTCAGTAGCGAATGTAAATAAATAAAAATAAAAAATAAGTATATAAAATTAAATTTTTGTTAATTTCTAAATAATTGCAAGTGTTTTAATATTTTTTTGGCACATTAATTTTGATTTATTTATTTTTTATGTTTATATATAGATATATATTATATATTATTATATTTTATTTTACTATTGCATTTCGCTCTGCGTTTGCGTATATAATTTTTTTATTATAAATAAATGGTGATGTCATTATCTATTTATAATAAAAAATATATATTATTAAATATTGTACAATTTTTTATGTGGCAATCATAAATATTTGTGGCTTGCCTGGCGACACAATGTATGCTTGTGGTGGTCTTTTTGGTTGAACTTTTTTATATTTATTTCCTTGCACCTATGAATGGAAATTTTTGCACGGCATTTAATATTAAAAAAAAATAAAAAATAAAAAATTAATATAATATATATAAAATATTTAAAATAAAAAAATTCTGCTTAAATCAAGGCCATATTTTCTTATTTATTTTTTTAATTATACAAAATTATTTAAAAAAAATTGTTTAAAAATACTTTAATTAAAAAAAATTGCTATTTTAATTTAAAATTAATTAGTAAAGCGATGAATTGATTCTGTATCTTTGTTGTTGCAAGTAATTCGAAGATTTAATGCCCAAATAGCTTCAGCGGTTGTTAAGATTTTGAAAAATTATATACGATTTACAGTTAGTTTGAAATATTGCACATATACATAATTATTTGATGGGGGTATATGTATATTTAAGTGTTTTTTTTAATATTTTGATACAAGCCTAATTGTTATTTTTTTTATTTCTTACAGGTAAGCGACTTTATTCTTATATGCTTGTTGAACGCAGAACTTTGATTTTAGTAAGAAATATTAAATGCAAAAATGTTTAAGTGATTAAAATTTTAGAGTTAAGACAAAAATCTAAAACAAATATATATGTATTGTGAATCCAGAGTATTTTTCGAATTTTGACATTTGAGCTCTGCTCTTAATTCAATCTTAGGCTCAAGGGCTTGCGTAGGAATCTTTCCCTGACATTCAAATTTAAATCCTTGCCTCTTCGACAATGAGCTGTACTTTTTTTCAACAGATCAATTTACATTTTTAGCAAACTCCAAGCGTAATTTTTTCATAAAATAACTTATTTACATAACTGCTTAGCTTTAAAATTAAAAAATACAGAGAATGCCCAATAAATATTTATGTTCAAAGGGAGCCATTACTTCCTCTAAATGTTTACCAACAAAAAAATAGTATAAATATTTAAATTATAATATAATTCATGTGTCAATAAAATGGCAAACGTTATTTGAATTGGCTCATATATCAGCAAAAATTGTGCTATATATTACGTAATGTAAAAATTTTTATATCGCGCTGTTGAAAAGGTCATCCTGTGTGTATACCCCGCTCGTCCGTACAAAGTTTTTGTTGTTTGTTTTTCACAATCTCCAGCTGCAATCGGGCGGCCGGTTTCACATTTTGTTATTTATTTGTATCACACTCAACGTAAGTTTATTTATACTCTTTACATCCGCAAATAAAATATTACCAGACAGACGAAAGTCAAAGCTGGTAGGCTGCCGTGTAGTAGCTATCTATTTAACGGTAAATAAATATGCATATACATATACAAATGTTTGTTGAGCAAATCAGTTTGTCGATAAAAGTTAAAGTTAACTCGACCCAAAACGATGTCGTCCGAGGCTCAAGAGGAAATTGTGTGGGGAAATCAGAAATAGAAAAAAAAACCTTATGCATGAGCGGAAGTTGACATCCTTTTGGGGCGTCTTTAATGTCGCAGGAAGTGAAAAATACAGTTGACAAATTGCGTAAATCAATGAAAGAGCTAAATATTATTTTTTTTCTTTACATTTCATCTTACAATTCTTTTAATATTTATTACTTGTTTGATAATTAGAACTGCATATTTATTTATTCTTTTGAATAATTTTTTTAACAGCGTTGTTGTTGCAGTACGTCACCTCTTACTCGATATAATTAATTTCTGGCAACGTTGCCAATTTTCAGCGCATAGAATTAAGCTTAATGTTTTTTGTAACTTCCTTACTCACAAAAAAATTATGCTTTGTTACGCTTTGCTAAACATAAAAAATTTATATGACTAGAAAAAACAAAATCAACTATCGATTCTACGTTTTGTATTATAATATTAGAGCTTTGGTTATGAAATAAGCGAAAACAGGCAACGCAGCAAAAATGGTTTCATAAAGGTAAATATTCAGACCATAAAAATGAGTTTTTATCCATTTTAAATAGTGTTCAGCTTATTTAAGTTAAAGAACCACAATTTGGGATTTTTGAAAACACAGGGAAAATTGGCAACGTGGATAAAAGAGAAAGTGAAATTAAAATAGAAAGCGCTTTTTCTTTAAATGAAATGAACTGGTCTGAGTTTAGCAGTTATGGCATGATTGCGTTAAAATAGAAAAAAGTTTTGTGAAAGATGGCAACGATGCCTAAAGCTGGAATATGAAAATTGCGAAATAAAGAACAATATACATACAATATTTGGAAGCATTCAATGGTTTTTTATTCAGACAATGTATTGCAGGAAGTTTTAAAATTGAATCCTGTGAAAACTGGCAACATAGGTAAAAAAGAAAAATTTATAATTCCCATATAATAAAGCGAAATTAGAAGTTTTGAAACCGAAAAAACGTTGATAGAAACTATTAATGATAGATACAATTAAAGATGTCGCTAACCTATACATAGCTTTTTTGGAATTATTTATATAATATCAAGAGAAAACTCTCCAAGGAAAAAGTTGAAACAGCCAGCTTTGATACACGCATTTACATCTAACTGAAATAAACTAACGAAAATTTTTCTTTAGTTGAGACTTTACAAGCATAAAAAAAAATTACCGAAAATTGGCAACGTAGCCTAAAAAAATGAAAACTGGTATATGATATAAATCTGATATGAATCTGATGGTAATCAAGTTAAAATGTATTGTTAGGTCTTTAACTCAAATACTATGGGAACTATATTCTATATTATTATTAGGAATTTCGACAACTGTATCAAGTGAAAATAGACAACATAGCCAAAATAAACGTTCCTATTAAGACATAAGTTTTTGAAAAAAAGCTGTTCTGTCTAATTGTATGAATTGAATGATACACAAACTAAAATGTATTTTGATGTCTCTGACACAAACATTGTTCTATTGGAATTTTAAGAATTGTATGAAATGAAAATTGACATCAAGACCAAAGTGAAATTCAAAACAAACTTTAACATACGTGTTTTCCTTTGATTGCTGTTGCTAGCGTAAATTTAACTTTAGCTGTGGCTTTCCAAGAAAAAAGTAATGAAAATTGGCAACGTAGCCTAAAAAATGAAATCTGGTATATGTTAAAAATCTGAAATGAATGGTCATCAAGTTAAAATGTATTGTGATGTCTCTAACTCAAACATTATATAAATTATATTATATATTACTATTAGGAATTTTGACAACTATACCAAGTGAAAATAGACAACATAGCCAAAAGAAACGTTCCTATTTGGAGACAAGTTTTTGAAATAAAGCTGTTCTGTCTAATTGTAGTGTAGTCTAATCAGTCTTTAAAAAAAAATTCTTAAGTGTAAGAAGTTAGTGAAAATTGGCAACTTTGCCAAAGGTGAAGACTTAATTTAGGAAAATTGCAAAGAACAATTTATGTCTGCATGAATTCTAAAAACAAAATTTCTGTAATTTTTCGAATATCATTTCTCCTTAGATATATCTACATATCTATATAAAAATAGTCAGTTCTTTATTGACTTTTTCTCTCAAATTATTTGAGTACTTACTTTGAATGTGACTCTCCCCTCCACCACGCCTCGTTATGTGGCAAGTAAATATTTGTACAAATTGTTTGTAAGCAACTCGTGAAACGAGCGAGTTTATTTATAAAAAAAATTTTGAGAGTAGAGAGGGATACCTTTGAGAATACTCGTACACACAAATACGAATAAACATTGATATTTATATGCCAACTAAAAGGTAAAAGGCCTTAAATGCCGGTAGATATTCCTGAAATCACTTGAGTATTCCGTGAGTTGTTTGATTTGAACTTAATGCGAATGGAATTTGTGTGCAAAAAAAAACCAAAAAAAAAAAAAAAAAAAATACAAAACAAGAACATTTCTTGTTGTGGCATAAAGTTGATATATTTTCTCAGAGGTGGGTGTTGGCATGTGTATGAGTTGAGCGAAAATTTTGGGTTTGTTATAAATGTATGAGTTGGTAACATTTGAATGTGTGTATATGAGTGTAGTTGGCATGTGGTGCGTAATAAATAATTAGTTGTTTACGTGTTTTTGGCATTTGTTTGTTACTTCTTCACAAATTCATTTCACTTCCTACCATTCACCTGTCCGAATTTGTTAAATCAATGCTTGACACCCAACTCTTCGTTCAAAAAATATTTTGTGTAATTGAAAGTGACACGAAATTAAAGCTGGGGAACTTAGCCAGTACGGAAAAAACTATTGTTCTGAAGCATGTCATGGTATTAAAATCGAGGTTCGGGCCTCTAGGTTGATAAAGTGCTCAACAGGCGGTTATGAAGCCATTAGGTCTGCTTTTGGCATTAGTGACAGCACACGTGAGTTCAGCAAACGTTGCTATAATATCAGTTTCAAGTCTCTTTAGATCTAGATTTGGTTAAGTTATATTATTAGTTGTCTTCTTGCAGTGTCTGAAATAGATAATACTACGTCTATAGAACACTGGTATTCTCCTAACAAATTCAAATAGGCATATGCACCTTTTTTTTGCCAATTGAAGGCCCGTCTATATGTGATCAGCCTCTGTCTGCTAAATTTATTGTCTGTCAATAAGTCTGAATTTGTTTTGCTTTTAGATTTACCGGACCGAAAATTTCTTATGTTTTGTTTCAATACTCGTATGAGTAACCCTTCAACTAACAGTTATCGATACTTAAAGTTTTCCAAGCTCGGTCCCAACAAGTGGTCATTAACACTTAAGGTTCTGGAACATTTTAACCGTAGGACGAACCATCAAATTAATGTGAGAGAGTGTAGATTGTGGACAAACTAAAATGTTGCTAACTTTAAGCAAATGAGGACTCAGTATTCTTGTGGGGGTACTGATGGGTCATCTATCACCTGAGATATCATCCCCCACAAGTAAAGTGGAGTGTGCTGCGTGCAGAACATGTACAGAAGATGTCGAGTATTACCTTTGCGAGTGTCCAGGCCTCAGCCGATTGGACTATTACATCTTTCACAGTGCGTCCAGTTGCAACATTGCGGAAGTCCATCGAAACCGAGCGAAATGCTCGCAAAAGTATACGCTATGGATTAGGTGTGATCAGGTACTCAACCTCCCCTTTCAACCTTTGAAGCAATTGTTGTTCTTGGTGGCCTGCTCTCCAAAAAACTGGTTAGAGACTGATGCTTAATATCGAATTTCCTAAAACTAGCTTACTTCCTTAGGATAACACTTATCCTTAGGATATTTTCCTCACTCAGCCCATTCTACTTGGAGCATTTACTGTAAGGGTTAATTATTCGTAAAGTTTACTGAAGTTTCAAGTGCTCCTCTATGGTACAAAATTCAAAACATTATCGAAATCCTTAAGGGTCTGGTCTTTATCCTTTTGTGTTAGGCTCGAATTGAGTACCAGCAGCTATTGAAAGCACAATGCAATGAACGCTCAGAAGAAGTATACAATGAAAAAGACATTCTCAAGTTGAACAACTGATCAGTGGCACGCATTAAAATTCCCGCAGAAAACATTCACAGTCCAATAGAATCGAATTCTCTTCGCGGAAGAACACCCCAAATATCCCAAATATCAGCGTATGCGACTATCCACCCATTAATCATCGTCTAATATAATACATAAATAAAGCAACAAAAGCAAAATCCAAAAATCAAATAGGTTAAATATTCGCGACTCCCACCAATTTTCTGTGCCATTTTACTTTTTGCAAGTTTTCTTTTTTCATTTCGTGCGAATAGTGAAAAAAGAATTTGCAGAGCCAGTCACGAAAGAATGAACATATACACACATACACAGTCCCACACATACAAAAAATCGTGCAAATGGTGCAAAAGAAAGTAAATATATATATAGTCTGCATACAGTAAAAGATATTGTTGGAGCTTCTGATTCTCGCTATTTACATATACAAACATATACATATATGTGTATAGATATGTAAAAGCAGTGTGTATACGACTATCGGCTTATTTTTTAAGTTCTTTTTGAATTTTTTATTTTTTTTTGGTATTTATTTCTTTCGCGCTGAAGGCGTTGTTTCCGGAAGATGTTTAACTAAGTCAGCCTGCATGCCATACAATGCGCTGTAGGGCACGAATACTCGTACTACCCACACAAAGCTTGATTTTTTAAATTTGCACATTTATAATGTAAGTTTGTGTGTTTTCGCCTTTTGCGTTTTGCTTGCGTTCTTCGTTAACGTGCTGGTCTGTGTTATCAGCGACAGCAGTTGCAGCTGAGACAGCAACCCAATAAGTCAATGAGTAGTTTGTGGTTGAAAATTAATTTGAGTTGGTTTCTCTCGACAGAATTTTAATCAGAAAATTATAAATTCAGATTTATAAGAATGGAGGGACTTAGTCTTTTAAGTCGTCTATGGGTGGACTTTTATATGAAACTGATATTATACTCATGTCAGCGATGATTTTTTATATATTTATAATATATATGTATATATATGTATATGATAAAGCGATTTTCAGTTTAACTTCTTCACTAATTTTTGGTGTGCAACTTGATGTTTTTCGAACAAATAGAGGGATCTGCAGTTTATACTAAGCCTCCTCCGAACGGCTGCATGAGGAGATTACTTTTAGATATGACAAAACCAATTTTTTCCTCATTAACCACAATGTTAAGGTTATAGATTTCTTTGCAAATAAAAATTTCTAACATCGCAAAGTCTTAAAAACTCTCAAGTGCCGAAAATAAAATTTTACGAGTTTTTTTTTAAATTTTATTAAATTTTATTTAGAAATCATAAAATGGCTGGAAAATAAAAAAAAATATGGAAGTTTAAGACCGACACACAATAAAGTGGCATACATAAATTTATAGCTTCGATTTATTTCTCGATATGTATTTCAATCTGCTGTTCGGTATATGAAGTCAGTTTGGATCATTCATCCAAAAAAAAACTGATGTACACTGCCGAAAAAACGTGAAAGTTGCCAAAACTAAGTTTGCACAAAATAAGTGGAAGGTGACCAAAAGCTTTGGAAAAGATTTGTGATTCACTAAAACTGAATTTGAAGTATTTTTTGAATTATTAAAGCCATTTTAAATCCCAAAAAAAAAAAAATTTTTTATAATTACAGTTTCCATTAAAAATGTTACTCATACGCCATGTCAAGTATATTGCTCCAGTAAAAAGTAGTATTCTATAAGGCTTTATTTACCATAGGTAGATTTATCTTATTTTTGATAAATATGCACCATTTTGCTTAATTTTGTATGTAATATCATACTGACACTCTCATGGAAGCCTTTGGCCATATTAGCCAAAACTTTGGGACAATCGATTTTCACAGGCGTCTCTTGAAGTAAATTCTTCTTCAGGGGCAAATCATATGCCACAGACACGAACTGATGGTAGTCAATTGTTGCGTCTTTTGGTCTATATAGTGGATAAGTAAGAGCTTAAGAGCCGATAAATCGGAATACTTAGTATTATAAATAAAAAGATAATAATTAAATCTAAAGCAAAAATAGTTGAAAATAAATGAAATCTATGAGTAAGCAAAAATGTTAATTTTTTTATGCTGAACTGGACATTTAACTACACTCATTATTGTTGAAATTTGGTAATAAAAAAAATTAAAAATTAAAAAATAAAATAAAATAGAAAAATTAAATTAAAAAATTCATTTAAAAAAAATATTGAAAATAAAAGGTACGCACACATTAACAGAGAGTTCTCTAATAGCAGCGTAATGTTGACTCAATTTCTTTTATTTGAAGTGCTAATATGCAAAGAGGGAGAGGGAGAAAATGTACTGATGAAATGGCTCTTGAGGCAGGCATTAACTCTTAAGTGTTTATATTATATGAATACGGAGCACATTTCTGCAATAAACTAGTCCGCATAGTACTAGTGGTTTATTACCGAATCACCTCTGAATTAATTCGAAAAAACTCACAAAGTTAAAACAATAAAAAAATGGTGATTTTAAAACAAACAAAGTCTTATAAGGGTTTGAAAACGAACTAGTAACATTATGGTTTGAAAAAGAACTAGTAACATTTTGCTCCATTTTGGACTATTATAAGACTAGTATATATCTGAATAAAATTTGTCAATTGTAAATGATAATAGCTGTAAAAAATAATAGATTTAAAAAAGAAATCCAAATTTTCCTTTGATTTAAGTTCGTAAATTTTTTATATATTTTGAAGTAGTATGAAACTATTAAGAATTTTTATTAAATCATACAATTACCAATTTGGTGGGAATGAGCTTAATTGAAATAACATTGGCTTGTATAGTGAAAAAACATTTTGTTTTACCTAACTTGCTAATTTCGGCCTAGTTTCTAACTAGTTTATTTTGATAGCAGTGCAAAAATAGCATTTTATGACTAACTTGTATCTGGAGTTGGCACAAAAATAATCAATTTTAAACAGCCATACATATGTACATATATGTATATACATAATGTATTGTAAATTGTTGTACATTTGGCAAAGTAGATTTGTAGGACGAATGTTCGGTTCACTTGTACCAAAGTGATGGATGGCTGAAAGGTTGGCTGAATAGATTGTACAAACTTATTCCTACACACATACATACAAGTATATTTATGTATGTACATATGAGACAGCTTACTTTTGTTTCTTTTTGTTTGCAAGGAAATTACAAAGGAAAGCAGATAACAGCGTAGCTTGTACTTCTTTCATGTTGTTGTTACCGTTGTTGGAGTATGGCGGCAGTGGTAAACGAAAAACGGAAGTAGAACAATGGAAGTGGAAAATGTGCAAAATAAATGTTTATGCACAACGGAGAAAGAAATGTATTATTATATATTTGAAAAACAAAAATGGTAAATAACATACAATAACAACAACAAGTCACATTAAAATCTTATATATATAAAATTGGAAAAATATTCAAGGAAATAGCGAAATAAGTGTTGGTGGTGGTAATAACAAATGAAAAGATATTAAAAAAAAATAGTAAAATAAAAATAAACAAAAAACAGACAAAAGGAAAACAGAATAAAAAAATAAAAATAAAAAAATAAAAAAAAAATTAAATAAAATAAAATAAAAAATAATGAAAATAAAAATTATTAGCGAAATATGTACAATAATGAAAACTGACGTCAGACATAAAAGTGGTAAAAGTAAAAAATAATCATAATAAAAGTGAAAATTCGTAGATGTGAGAAAATGATATGAGCTCGCCATGTATGTGTGTGTGTGTTTGTGTGTGTAAATTAATGACGTATGCTTGGTAATAAAGCACGAATTATGACTAAATATTTTACTAAAATTGCTTGCTTACGGAAGAACTGAAATATGCTATAAGAATAAGAGTTGAAGGACAAATTATGCATGGGAGAGAGTAAAGGAAAAATTCGTAAAATTTTTACTTCCTTAATAAAAGTGTTGTAAAAGAATGGCAGGAATATGCGAGCCTCATGTTTTCTAAGGTTTTTCGTAGAGCAAAAATTACTAAAAAATTATAATTTTTTTTTTTTAGATAAGCAATTAGAAAGTTTTAACAAATTTAGCGTGCTACACTTTTAATTATACTAAACAAAACATGTTTTGTTTTGACAACAATATTTGACATATGTCTAAATACAGCCCCGTATTTTTGAAACCACGAAATGGATAACAATATATATGCAAATGTGTACTTTTTATGATCTCTCAAGACATTCATATATACTTATGTATATACCTACACGTATATGTCTCTATGTCTTGTTCAATTCACTTCTCAATGGGCCCACCGAATTTTCAAAGAATTTCTCTAGAGCTATTTTTTATTCATTTGTATTTTTACTATTATTTTGTGCAAGTATTTTCTCCATAAAATGTCGATACATATATACACTTATCCTACATATGCCTATACCATAAATGCAATTGCAATGCATATGCATGTACATAAATATATATTACAAATACTCTTCATATACCTTCCATAGAGGCCATCATCACAAGCAGACCTCGCATAATACAGTTATCATAGGTACATGTGTATACCTACATACATGTACGTACAACAAAAGCCTGAACACAGACAAGTCACTCAGTACTTGTCGAGAACTGAATAATGCCATTTGGCCTTAAAGCCAACAAAAGCTCAAAACCGAAAAGTTTTTTCTTTTATTATTTTTTTTATGTTTATTTTTTTTTTATTTTTCGAGTAGTAACTACACGACGACAGTTACTTAGAATGGCATTTTTTGTTTGTTTCTTTCTTTGTTCCTATGTTGGTTGGTAAATCTTTTATGCGCCATTTTAGTGAAATTACTTTTAAATTATTTTTGCTTATTTACTTTATTTTTGTGTAGTTGTATGTGAGTTAAAGTGCATTTATGGTTCGTGGGATGGGTAAAGCCGCGGTATCCCGCAAGTGAAGAGAGAAGAAGCAGAGGAAAAAAATCGTAATTCGCTAATCAAAAATTATGTTAAATTATAAGAGACTAGAATGTGGCGCGAAATTCTTTAAATCCATTTTCGTGGTATGCAAATTCTCGGTCGTTGTGGATTTCGCCATTACTGCTTTTATCAATAATTTATATTTATTTTGATAGTTTATGAAATGGACACTGTCTAATCAGTTTTCGAGGATAATACAAACAGCAGCCATTTATAGTTGTTGTTTATTTTAGAAAATGCTAACCAGACTTCCTTGTCAGAAAGTTTGCATTCTGAAATATATCCAAAGGTTTGTGCTTCACTTTGAGAATTAGGTGAAAATAACTAGCAGGTTCGAATATTATTTTAGAAATTTTTCGATTTTATTAGTTCAGTGGGAATTAAAAAATAATAATAATAATAATAATAATAATAATAATAATAATAATAATAATAATAATAATAATAATAATAATAATAATAATAATAATAATAATAATAATAGTAATAATAATAAAAATAATAATAATAATAGTAATAATAATAATAATGGTAATAATAATAATAATAATAATAATAATAATAATAATAAAAATAATAATACTAATAGTAGTAGTAGTAGTAATAATAATAATAATAATAATAATAATAATAATAATAATAATAATAATAATAATAATAATAATAATAATAATAATAATAATAATAATAATAATAATAATAATAATAATAATAATAATAATGATAATAATAATAATAATAATAATAGTAATACTAATAATAAATTGTGGATGACTAATTGTTTTTCATTAATTAATTAGGTAAAAATTAGGAATATAAAATTTTATTTGCTGTTATTAATTACGAGGAGATATCATATTTAACTATTTGTAATTAATTAATTAATTGCAACGAATTTTTCAATTAATTAATTTGAAATCAAAATTATTGAATGCAAATTTTTTAAACTGAGAATACTTTACAATGTTTTTCTTAATAATTTTATGATGTTTTAGCCAACAGTTTCTTGTTTTTAGTTGGGAGTGTAAAACTCTCGTACATTTGGTACTAGTATGAGACTAGATTTAAGATCAAAATATCACTTGACATACTAATGGTGGACTAGTTTCGAACTAGTGCTTTTAGGTATAGTGTAAATTATTCCGTAAAATATCAATCTTAACCTCTGAAATGCAAATTGATTATCCATTATCTGGTTATTTTAAGAAATTATTCAATTTAGAATAACAAAAATTAATTAAAAGTAATTACTTAATCAAAAATTGATAAAACGTAAGCTTAAAATTTCACAACAAAAATTTTTATTGCAATTTATTAAGGCTCAAATGGAGATTGAACATGTTTTTTCACACAAAAAAGGGGAAAATGTTGAGTCGGCGTTATAATCACTTGGTACCAGGTACGGACTTTATAATAATGTATGCATTAAACCTCCCAACCAAATACTCAGAGCTTCTGGAAAGTTACTATCATTGAGTGTGGTCTAGCATTGTCCTGGTGTAATACAATTCTCCTCCTGTTAGCCAAAACTGGACGCTTTTGGGTGAACTTCAACCACATTCTCCAATTATTATTGAATTCAAATTCGAGTTCTTCAAACTGAAGAGCAAGTTTGGAAAAAGTTTCGACCTCAAATGGAGCAAAAAAATATTATTATAATTTTTCCTAATAATAATGATTTTATATTAGTTATAAAAAATAGTACAGCTACAATTTTACAAATGATAAAAAATATTAATATGAAAAATAATATATTGTTATTATATTTTTAACTATAAGTTAATTAAAAGGACGTAAAATCAAATTTCGGAATACTAAAAATTTATATTACACACATTAAATATCCTTTCAAAAATATTGAATTGCATATTCGCACACACATACATAACTAAGTTCGCCTAACGCACGCCACGAGACCAGTGTACGCCATTGCTGTGTGGGCTAGCGCTCAGCTGGCTGTTTTTGGTCGCCATACTGACTGACTAACTGTTTCGCATTGAATCGGTGTGCTTGACGTCTTACTGTCTATTGTAAATGTATTGTCATTGTTATATGTACCTATATTCATCTTATTTTATTGCTTTTAGTATTTTATTGTTGTTGTTGTTGTTGTTGTTATGGAGGTCTCTGTAAACAGGACACAATTGAAAAGTAACCATAAAAGGCAAAAGCGATGAAAAAAAAGTATTAAAATCACGATGCCTTCTCATGCCTATGCATTTGCCAACACACATGCATACATACGTACATACATACGCACATACCATTCTATGTCATCAATCAGTTCTCCATCTCTCTCGGCTCGAAAAGTGTATTATTGTACGAATATTTTATTACTTTTTTATTATTATTGTACTGTGGGTGCGGGTGTGGGTATGGGTGGTAGCGGTGGTAAAACGTGTGGCAAATGTCAAAGTGGCAAGTATACACCCGGAAATTCGAAGGACGATGATTTTCGAATATTTACCAAATGTATATGTGTGAAATATGAAAACAAGCGCTATTTGCTGATATCACTCAAAGAGAGCGAGAGAAAGAAATAAAGTGAGATGAAGAGTATGAGAGGTATAAAATAAGATTGAGAGAGAGAGGGAGTTTAAGATAATTTTTTTTTTGTGTTTTCTGCGACTTTTTCGCACTCATCTGTTGTTTGACCACCGAATTAACCAGCGACAGCAGCTGTGCGTGCTACTATTGTGCGTGTGTGTGTCAAAATCAGCTGTCACGTGGTTATCATAACTACTGCGCATGCGTTGCCTTAGCGCGAGTGCACTCGCTTTATTTTTCTCTCTATTATTTTCACTGCCGCTCCCGCAAGCTCTCTCTCTCTCCTGCTATAAGCTCACTCTGCTGCGCAAGCGTTAATTTAATGTTTTCGAAATCGCATTCGAACATTACTCAGCTGCTGATTCGCCCACGATTTTTTAATTTTATTTTATTTATTTTTCTTTTTGTTTTCGATTTATTGGCTTTCCAGCGCCTTAATGTATGCTTGTTTGTCTTTTGTTGTTTTGTATTGCATATATTCTTCAGTGTACTCTTATATACATATGTATGTACTCGTATGTGCAGAAATGGTAGTTTTTGTTGTGCTCTTTTTCCAAAGAATATGCCGGTATGCGAACGTGTAACCACAAACATACATAAATACATATATATATATACATTCATGATTAGGTGTGTAGATAAATAAATAAATATTTTTGATATACACATATGTATATGAATGTATAGTACAGATATACAATTAAATATTTATGTACATTTATATGACATTTAGCTCGTGAGCTCGTCCTCCATGTGCCGTCATCAGTGTAAACATTATTTGTTTTTGTCATTACATTTTAGCTGAGTTGTGTTAGTGTTGGTATCGTGTGTGTGTGTGTGTGTGACTAACCCTTTTTAGCTTCTTGCAACAACAATGTTATTTTCAATATTAAAAACTTTCGTTGTCAGCTAAATTTTGTGTCACGATTTTTGCTGAACCAAAAGAAGTCGAAACTTACAGTTATTAAGAAAAAAGTGCTTACGGGCAAGTCAACATGTCGATGCAACGTTGCATGGAGCTAACAGCGATTGCCTCATGTACAACATTTGTTTTCCTTTTTTTTCTGTTTTTGTCTTGCTGCTTAGGACATGTGGCCCATTTTTTTGTTTATAATATTTTTGAAATGCCACTGCATAGTCGCCACACGTGAGTGGCAAGATAACGTTCAATAAAGGACTTTTGCTTTCTATTTTATTTATTTTTTTATACATTTTACTACTCTGGTCTGCTGGCATTTTACTTGGGTTGCAGGAAAAACTTGCGATTATTCGTGGTTTCAACTCTTGTTACTGGTAAGCATCTAAGTGGCCGTTGTTTGACTGATATTGATGTAATAAGCAATGTTACATCGCTTGCGAGTTTCAGTGGGATCTCTCATTGTGAGGCCCGGTCTTCATCTACCTGATTTTTCTAAGTGATATTGGTCTATTCCTTCCTCTGCTCACATCGCCGGGTACTCCACTCGATACTTTCAAAACTAGGGAATTATCACCCATATGCTCGACATAACCTAGCTAGTGCAGCCGCTGTTCTTTAATTATATATATCATATCTCGTACATCTAACCGTCAATCTTCCACAGAAACATTTTTCTCAATTTCTTTGGCAGTCTAAAGTGGCATCTGTCGGTAAGAGTGTTGTGCTGGTCCTTATATGCACGAAAGTAATGATTGACGACAGTGACGTGGAAGCTAAGACGATTATTAAATGGCTGTTTGTTAAATGTCAGGAGACTTTTCATCTTGTTCTTCTTCACTACCTGTCCCATACGATTTGCTTGCTTATCCAGTGAGGAGAAAGCAGATCTAATGGAGTGTTGGTTGATTATGTCTTCAGAAAACAATAATTATGCGCTCTCGTAAAATATTGTTCCACCTCTATTTATCTCTGCAGCTTTCATTATTTTCTCCATATGTTATGCATGTATTGATATAATAACCCTGCAGGGTTCTCCCTGCTCCCTGCAAAAATTCTAGTTAAGTAAAAGTATTTTGAAGACGAACTCATACCACTTATACACAAGCAGTGATAAATCATAATTTCCACAACCATTTATTGTTGTTATATCGGTACGACTGTGTTCCATTCTCTACTCTGCTCTGTTGAAATGTGCAAAATGACGTTGTTCGCTAGATCGTCCCGACAACCGAGTGGTTAGAGGTCGTCGCTGTAGGTCATGAGGTTCACGATTCGAGCGTCGCTGTAGGAAACTACAGGAAACTTTTTAATTAATTTATTTTATTTTATTGAACTAGTATAAAACTAGTATACAGCTGATGCATAGTCGGACAATTGACAGTTCGTAGAATCGCTATGTTAAAAATACCGTTAGCTTAGTTAGTGCAACACTGCATACCAGTTGTATTCTAGCGGACAACTAGTACATTTTCCTGTGGGGAAAAAGTTTAATATACATACCTATATGTGCGAATGCTTATATTCACATATAAGTTTATATTTTACAAAGTTCGCTTTTTACATAAACTTAATTATGTTTGCCATTTTTTGGTTAAATTTGCAAATGTTCGTAAATCTTCTTAATGTCCTTGACTTTGCGACTTTGCTTAAGAAATGGTGAGCGCAAGGCCACGAAAATGCAATGAAAATTGTGATTTTTTCTTCTATTTACATTTTGCATATTCCCATTATATTGGGTAATTAGTTTTTACTATTTTGGAGACACTTTTATTACCAAATTTATACATGAATTTAATAGCGTATTCATAGTAAATACAAATGTGGAATATATTAAACAATAAAATAGTCAGTTAGACCCGGTTCATAAAAACCACGACCGACTTATGGTACACTTAAATGTTTATTGAGTTCTCTTTCTTTTGATATTCTTGCTGTTGAGCTTACTTTAGGTATATTATTTTACTTTAAGCTGTTTTAAATGATTAGTTTTCAGAAAATTTTGTATTTCTAAGAAAACAAAACTAATTATAATATTTCTTTCTTTCTTTCCAGGTAAGCGTTTTTATTCAAAATATTTACTAGACGATGTACTAAAAAATGGCGGTCTGGGTAAGATATTTTTTTTTGCAAAATTGATTTTTCTCTTTGAATATTTTTATGCACAAATAAGCTCTCTCCAAAATTAAACGAAAACTATTAAATACTTACATAAATAAAAATAATTTTCACGACTAGAAACTCGAAATAATAAACATATTTAAGAAATTTAATATTGTTAAAATATTCAGAAATTTTTAGCGGAATCATTAGATTTATATCTTTAAATCTTTAATACAGTGAAAAAATAAAAAAAAAACCTGATAACCTTTTCAATCTTCTCCCAAGTGGGCTAATTGATTATATGGAAGCGGATGAATGAGCATTTTTTAAAACGAACTGAAAATAGCCAAAAATAGAAAGTGTCACTTCCAAAATAATTAGCAAATTTATAATTCTTTTGACAAATCACGTTCCCATTTTACCAGTTGGAAATGAAATGTGCACAATCTGTCTTGATTGGATCGCATCATGTCACCTAATCGGCAGCGAACAGCAGCTAAAATGATAACTAACACACAAACATTTTAGTTTTAAAAATAACATAAGCCAAAAATAAAATAAAATAAGATAAAATAAAATAAGATAAAATAAAATAAAATAAAATAAAATAAAATAAAATAAAATAAAATAAAATAAAATAAAATAAAATAAAATAAAATAAAATAAAATAAAATAAAATAAAATAAAATAAAATAAAATAAAATAAAATAAAATAAAATAAAATAAAATAAAATAAAATAAAATAAAATAAAATAAAATAAAATAAAATAAAATAAAATAAAATAAAATAAAATAAAATAAAATAAAATAAAATAAAATAAAATAAAATAAAATAAAATAAAATAAAATAAAATAAAATAAAATAAAATAAAATAAAATAAAATAAAATAAAATAAAATAAAATAAAATAAAATAAAATAAAATAAAATAAAATAAAATAAAATAAAATAAAATAAAATAAAATAAAATAAAATAAAATAAAATAAAATAAAATAAAATAAAATAAAATAAAATAAAATAAAATAAAATAAAATAAAATAAAATAAAATAAAATAAAATAAAATAAAATAAAATAAAATAAAATAAAATAAAATAAAATAAAATAAAATAAAATAAAATAAAATAAAATAAAATAAAATAAAATAAAATAAAATAAAATAAAATAAAATAAAATAAAATAAAATAAAATAAAATAAAACAAAATAAAATATAATAAAATAAAATAAAATAAAATAAAATAAAATAAAATAAAATAAAATAAAATAAAATAAAATAAAATAAAATAAAATAAAATAAAATAAAATAAAATAAAACAAAATAAAATATAATAAAATAAAATAAAATAAAATAAAATAAAATAAAATAAAATAAAATAAAATAAAATAAAATAAAATAAAATAAAATAAAATAAAATAAAATAAAATAAAATAAAATAAAATAAAATAAAATAAAATAAAATAAAATAAAATAAAATAAAATAAAATAAAATAAAATAATAAAAAAATAAAATAAAATTAAATAAAATAAAATAAAATAAAATAAAAAATAAAATAAAACAAATTAAAATAAAATATAATTAAATTATATTAAATGAAATTAAATTAAATATTAAATAAAATAATATAAATTAAAAAAAAATATAATAATAAAATAAAATAAAATAAAATAAAATAAAAAATAAAATAAAATAAAATAAAATAAAATAAAATAAAATAAAATAAAATAAAATAAAATAAAATAAAATAAAATAAAATAAAATAAAATAAAATAAAATAAAATAAAATAAAATAAAATAAAATAAAATAAAATAAAATAAAATAAAATAAAATAAAATAAAATAAAATAAAATAAAATAAAATAAAATAAAATAAAATAAAATAAAATAAAATAAAATAAAATAAAATAAAATAAAATAAAATAAAATAAAATAAAATAAAATAAAATAAAATAAAATAAAATAAAATAAAATAAAATAAAATAAAATAAAATAAAATAAAATTAAATAAAATAAAATAAAATTAAATAAAAAAATAATAATATAAGATAAAATAAAATTAAATTAAGTTAAATTGAAATAAAATAAAATAAAGTAAATAATAATAAATAAAATAAAATAAAATACTATTAAATAAAATTCAATAAATTTAAATTAAAATTATAAAAATAAAATAAAATAAAATAAAATAAAATAAAATAAAATAAAATTAAATTAAATTAAATTAAATCAAATTTAATTAAACAAAATTAATTAAAACTAAATAAAATAAAATGAAATGCAATGAAATAAAATGATATAAAATAATATAAAATAAAATAAAATAAAATAAAATAAAATAAAATAAAATAAAATAAAATAAAATAAAATAAAATAAATTAAATAAAATAAAATAAAATAAAATAAAATAAAATAAAATAAAATAAAATAAAATAAAATAAAATAAAATAAAATAAAATAAAATAAAATAAAATAAAATAAAATAAAATAAAATAAAATAAAATAAAATAAAATAAAATAAAATAAAATAAAATAAAATAAAATAAAATAAAATAAAATAAAATAAAATAAAATAAAATAAAATAAAATAAAATAAAATGTATTAAAATTAAATAAAATGATATAAAATAAAATAAAACGAAATAAAAAAAATGAAATAAATAAAATAAATGAAAGAAAATAAAATGAAATAATGTAAAAGAAAATAAATGAAAATAGTGATTTTTAAAAAAATTACCGATACATCAATAACTAACGAATTTTTAGGTGGTATTACATGTATAACGTTGGTGCACAGTAATTATAACGTTTTGAATTTCGTGATTTTGCAGTTAGACGTTTTGCGTAATTTGAAGAAAAAATTAAAAATTTCGCGTTAAACCAGAAGAGTAAATACTATACATGTATATGAGTGCTTTTAAATTCTGAAATATACAAAAATTATGAACAGCACACGCGCCAAAAATAATCTAAGTAATTGTGGATTAAATCGTGTGGTCCGTTGGCTGGCATACCACGCGAGCAAATGCCAAAGGGAGGTCAGTTTAATAAAACGAGTATATACAAATATGTACATATACGTATACATTTACCTATGTGTTTCTATATTTATTCCATTTGAAGTTTGAAAATAAGTGATAAGTAAACTTGACTTTACCGGTAAAAAACGAACAGTGCATTATTATATTTATGTATATACCATATATGTTAATTTGATACGTATACAACTATTACGTATTTTAAATTGCTTTGTTTACTGTATATTATATATTACTTTATCTTTTTAATCATGTAGTAATGAAGCGGTTAGTACAACAATGAACGGAAGTTGTATGCATATGTGAGCGTGTGTGTGTGTGCGTGTGTAAATGCATGTTGATGCCATAAATGTTTATATACAAACATAGGATTACGGATACAATGCGAGTATGTGTAATATTGTAAGCTCTTGTTTTATTTATGTTTTTTTTCGTAATTCATTAAATAAAATAGATGTGTGCCGACAAAAGAGTTTAACTTGTACAAATTGCATTGCGGAAAATAAAATACACACACACATGTAAATGTACATACATATATGCATTTTAATGCACTAGAGAATTTATCATCATCAGACGCGGCAGGCAACAGGCAGCTGAAATTCTATGGAACAATAGCAATGGATATTGCAATGAAATGTGCTTATATTTATATTCCTACACATATACACATAGCTATTAGCCATACAAGAGTTGAATGGCGAGGCAACAAAATACATATAAATTAAGTATAATATATTATGTTTACTAAAATGTGCCCTGGGGCCAAATAATTGAAATAACAGATTAATATTTTGCAAGTAATTCATTATCTCTTCGGGGAGTGCTTAACACTTAATTTTATTTTTAACATTGTGTTTTTTTAAGCTTGCGTAAAAATAAATTTTAACATTATATAATTCAGCTTATAGATTAAATTTTTGATTATCTTACATTAAATTCTTTCGGTTTCCAAGGCAAATCAAATACTTATGCTTGAACTAAACTTTTTTAAAAAAGATTTTTTTTGCACAAAAATTGCTTTTACGACGAAAATGTTAAAAGTTTAATTTTATGTAAAATGATCTAGAGTCACTACAACTTGAAATGTCAAACACTGCGTATGAGTAACCTATTCGCTGGCTTGATGGATTATTACAATTTGCACCTGAATGACTGATTGATCGTTTTGAATTTATTTTTTTTGAACTTTTTTTTTTTAATTAGCAAATTATCTATAACAAAATTAAAAAAAAATCAATAAAAAATAAACTAAATCATATATTAAATAAAGATTTTTTCGTTTCTTTTATAAAAAAAAATAAACAATTTCATTAAATTATATTGGAATAAAAAAAATGATCATTTATTTTTTTTAATAATAAAAATTAAATAATATTAAAAGAACTGAAAAATGAATATACTAACTTTTGTTGTAGATTATACAAAGCATAAAATGCGAAATATTTTTTTTTAGTGAAAAAACAACAAAAAACATTTAATTCTGGATGAATTATATCTGAATAATAGAAATGAAAAATATAATTAACAATTTTTTTAAACATTGGAAAAAAGATTATTACCAGACGTATTAAAAATACTTAATTTAGTTCTTTTTGATAAAAGGAATTACAGAATTTATTAAATAAAATCATTTATTTTTTTTAATAATAAGAATTAAATAACATAAAAAGAACTGAGAAATGAAAGTACTAAATTTTGCTGTAGATTATAGAAAGCATAAAATGCGAAATAATTTTTTTTAAATAAAAAATGCAACAAGAAACATTAATTCTGAATGAATTATATCTGAATATTAAAAATGAAAAATATAATTATAAATGATTTTAAGCCTTAAAAAAGATTATTATAAACATGTATAAAAATACTTTATTCAGTTAAAAAACAAAAAAAAAAAGAATTACAGAAACTATTTGAATAATATTCTTCATTATAAATACAAAAATAAATGATCAATTTTACTAAAAAAATTAAAATTGACTAAATGTAAATAAATTTATTGTTAATTATTAATTAAAAAAAATAAATCTGCTTATTCAATCTTTTTATGTTCATTAAATTTATAAACTGCAAAATGAATTTTTTCAACAAAAACAAATATTTAAAAAAATGCAAATATATATGATACGTTTGAAAAATAAGGTAAGGAAAATAATAATTTATACAACTTAAATAAGTAAATATTTGTTTTAGAGTAAAACTCCCAAATTAAAGAATCTTTTTTTTTTTGTAATACTAAATTCAAATAAATAAATTCAAGAATATAAATGAAATTCTCAAATAAGTACTTAAATAAAAATTTAATTTTTTTTAAATAATTACAAACTAGTTCAATTTAAATTTTTTAACTCTTCTGAATATTTATTTAATTGAATAAAAATTATTATTCAAGTTCGCTTAAGCATAAAATTAAAAAAAATATAATTTAGATAATAAAAATTGTGAAAATTTTATTTAAAAAATTTTAAATATATAAAAAATTAATTATTATTAAAATATAAAATATTTTAAATATTAGAAATTATTATTTTATTTTTTGCAAAATATATTCATACGCATAATTTGATTTTTTTTTAAATTATTAAACATAATAACTTGTTTTTATTAGTTAAAAAAATTAAAATCAACAAAACATAATAAAGTGTGCGTGTCTGTAGTAAAAAAATGCTAAAAATTCGAAAACTGTTTTTTTTTATTTCTAAACAAAAATATCTAAAAATTTTGAATGAAAAATATATTAGAAAAATAGGCTTGAACTAATAATTATTATTTTCAATAATTTTTCTTTTCTTTCAAATATTAATCACTATGGCAGTGGATTTCCTAAAACTTATAAGAAAAAAATGTACAATATCATTGATATAAGTTCCCGAGTGCAACATTAAAAGAAATATTTTTAAAATTGGTTAGAATTTCTTTAACTGCTTTTTAAGGCCTAATTTATGTTATTAGTAATTTTTTATATTAAACATTTCTTGAGATCAGATAAGTACAGATTTCCGTACAATAAAATATGGGTTTGACGAAAATTCTCATCGAATTTTAAGCTTTGCGTTAACCAATACATTTTGGTCGAAAATTTTATACCATTTTCCGAAACCGTGTTTAAAATTCATAAAAATCTGTATATATATATATTTGTAACTAAGCAAGGCATTCATCAACGCGCAATTTCTGCCCCTTTCATCATATTCATATTTCCATTTTACTTTCCAATTCTCAGTGAATTTTTATTATTATTTTTTGGCTATTTTTATTTCTTGTTATATATACATACACATATACATACATATGTATGTGTATATTCAGTTAATATTTGCAGCGTTGTTAGCTTATATTTGTTTTCCTACTTGCTTGACTGTTTACTTGTGCTTTTATTTATGAACGTGTGTGTGTATGTTCAACACAGAAATAATAATTTGTTCAACGCTCACATGATTTCAATTTTCAATTTCATTTCAACCAACTATTTGCGTTGGAGAGCGAGCGCATACAATTCTCACACAAATATTTCACTACTTTTTTTTTGCTATTTTATTAATTTTTGTTATTTTTTTTTTTTGCAAAATTTTGCGTTTGTATTGGACGTATCTTATCGCGGAGTGTGAAAATCATAGTGTCTGTGTGAAATGGATTATAGTGCTATGTTGGATTTTTTTGCTGTTTTTTTTTTTTTGTTCGTGTTGCTAGTGAATCTCAACGGGATTATACGTGTATGTGAAGGGGGGATATATTTAAATTTGTATATGCGTACTATTTTTTCATTTGTATCGCTGCTTGTTCATTGCATAGTATTTTAAAAGTATTCCATTTTAAATTTATTTTTTTTCGAAAAGCGCCCACTGGCTTATCACTCAGCATGTTTTTGCAAATTGTACAAATATTTTGCAATTAAGAAATAAACTTTTTTTAACACACAAATATGGTACAACTGATTCGCTTAATAGTGAGATAACTGCTACTATAATTCATTGATGATTTTTTTTTTATAATTCCAAATGATTGAAATCTCAGTTTGTTTCTTAATAGAAATATATTTTTTGTTGTATATAATTAAATTTTATATAATTTTCGAATATTGTTTTGTAAGCATTTTAAAAACAATATTTTAAATTGCTCACCTGCGGTGCAACTGAACATAAACTATATGTTTTTATAAGGCAACGAATTAAATAAATTGTACTTTTGACCTAGTTAAAGAAAATATACATTTTTCTAACTTATCTATTCTATCTATTTTTAATTTTCGTAATTTTTATTTCTTATTTATTAGTTTTTATTTTTTTATATACATATTTTACAATATTATGATTTTTTTAATTATTTTTTTCTATTTATTTATATCCCTATTTCTTATTTTTTACTTATTAGTTTTTATTATACATATATATTATTTTCATACTCCCATTTTTTTCTTATTTTTCCATTTATCTATTTATTTTTTAAATTTAATTTTAATTTTAGTTTTAATTTTAATTATTAATTTTTATTTTTTATCTTTTTTTGCTTGGTATACCTATATATCTTCAAAACAATTACTTTTTTAGTTCCTTTCTTTTCATCGATTTATTTTCTATTTCCTTATTTTTATTTTTTACTTAATATTTTTTTTTTTATTTTTTTGATATTATTAATTTTGTATTTACGTGATTCATCCATTTAATTTTTATTTCCCCATTCTTTACTTATAAATTTAGGTTTTTTTGTTTTATATATATATCTGCTATATTATTTTTTTATATTAATTTTTTTATTCATCCATTTATTTTCTTATTTGCTTATTAATTTTAATTTTTTCTTATATTTTATATATATAATTTTTGTATTAATATTTTTGTGTTTATATTTTTCATTCATTTATTTAGTTTTTACCTCCCCATTTTTTTTTTTTTATATTTTAATTTTTTTATATTTTTTTATTTCTTTTATAGGTATATGTATACATCTTTTTTATTATTATTTTTTTCTTTAATTTTTTTATATTCATCTGTTTGTTTTTTATTTTTCTATTTTTAATTTTTTACTTAGGAATTTTTATTTCTTTACTTTTACTAAATCAAATTTTTTTAAATATTTTTTATCTATAATGTTTTTAATTATTAAAAAAGCGATACCCAAAGGTTAGGTTAAGTTAGGTTTGGTAGTAATAATATACAATATAATATAATATTTTTTTATTTCGTTTTTAATTATTTAAAAAAAAAAAACGCAATCCAAAGGTTAGGTTAGGTAATAATAATATAAAATATAATATAATATTTATTTTTCTTTTTATTTTTGTCTATATATATATATAAGTCTAATGTGTATATATTTGCAATAAATAATTTGCCCTTCCAGTGTTTGATTGTTTATTAAACCGGCACAGGAAGCTTAAGCTTGCTATCGCTAAAATTGCAAAATCTGCTGTCGAATTCTTTTGAAATTTATTTCTTCTTTTTTCTGCAATAATAATAAATGAAAATAAATCTATTTCAGCCAATGAATGTGCAAATATTTTTATTATAAACGTAAACAAAATTTTATGTTTATGGCAAAATGATTTGGAATTCAATTAAATTTGATTTAATTCCCCAAAGTTCAGTGGGATTTTTGCAATATTTTAAATAATTTATGAATAGTAAATAAATACATAAATATTTAATGCAATGAAATATAACCATTTGTTTTAATTGCTGTTTTATTATCCTTTTTATATATTCTTTACTTCTTTTACTCTTTGAACTTTTTAAAGTGCTTAAAATTAAACTTTTTTGGGCCCTTTTTTTATTGAGGAATCAAAGATAATATACATTTTTTGTTAGCAAAAATGTTTTAAAAAAATATTCGGATGGAAGACCTCACTTCACAGGATCACAATTTTAGGGCATGCACCTGTGAAATCTCTTAATTGGGAAGGAGCTGCTGGTTGATGTCCTTCTAAGATTAAAAGCTGATAACACCGGCGTCTAAGTGCCCATCCAAAACAAGGACGTAAACGAGTAGGTTCTTGTGAAATGTTCTGGCATTCAAATTACAATTTTTTCCTTACCTCTGAATTTAGTTGTTCTATCCTTTCTCTTATGCAAACCACTTTCGGTTTTTCACATTGTCTAGATTGCAGTGGAAGGAAAATTAATAGGAAGAAAGATTATTTTCCTTTCTTCAGTAAACTCCAACCTTTTTCTTATACTTTTCAAGAAAAGTTTTATCGCTGCTACTTTCTACTCAAAATGGTTTCTACTTTTTATTTGGGTTTTTTTAATTTTATTTTATATATATTTTTAATGCTTTTTACCTCGCTTAACCTTTGAAAAATAAAAATGAAAATAAAATAATATAAATGAAAAATAAATGAAAAGTATAATTTGAAACTTGCATTTGAGAAATAAAATCCAAACATACATGTTTTTACATCTTGACAGCTATAAATTTTGTGGAATGTCATAAATTTCACTCGTACGAATATCAATTGACTGGCACAGAGATTTTGCGAAGTGTGAAGTCACGTACATAGCTGTACAAGATGAATGTTCAAAAAACAGAATTCACAAAATTGCATGAATAGTTCAGTATGAATATAGATATATTATGTATATGTACATATACATATACGAGTATTTAAATATGTTTTAGTTAGTAAAATATTAACTTTTATTTCTAAATATTCATGTTTTTAAATAGTGCCCATTTAGAAAGAAAAACTGTAGAGGTAGGAATGAGTGAGACTATTTACGAGAATTTACTTAAAAATAGTCCTCATAAGAGTTATGCGCTTCTTCCAATCCGCGAAACACTTCTCGAATTCGATCTTTTAGATAGACTTTGGTGTTTTCACTGATGAGCTTTTACTGTCATCTACTGCTGGTGCATTGATTTTGGGCAAAAACTCATGCAAAAGCCATGAAATTTATTTTATGGAATAAATTCATAATGCTCTATGTCAATTAAATCGAAAAACACAGTTGGATTGCACTTGTCGAGCCTACTTCAGTCTTGGTGAATCAGAATGCCTCCACTGCAATGACTGGGCCTTAAGTTCAAAAAAATTTCATGACATGATCCAATCGGTTTTCCAATACCATCAGTTACTTCTTTCTTTGTTATTCGATGATCGTATAATAAGTTCTTTCACTTATTTTAAGTTTTCGTCGGCTGTTGATGTGCTGAGGCATCCATGGCGTTCATCGGTGTAGAAGCCTTGATCACACAGAAAAGAATAGAGCATAGATGATCGCTGTTTGATGATTTTTTTGTTAATTCGAGTAAATTTTATATACATGAACTCAATCGTCTCAGCAGAAGAATGTAAAGAGAGATCACTGTCCAGTATTTCTAAGTTTACCATACGTATAAGAATTACAGTCTACAGATCTGAATGCAAAAAAAAAACTGTGAGCACTTCGGCAGATTCCGGTGACCTCTTAAGAGAGCTGATAAGTTTACTAGTACTTAAGAAATCGTAGGAGTTATAACTATGTCAGAGCATACTTTGAATACCAGCTTTTTAACAAAAAGGAGGACTGTTAAGAATACCTAAAGATATGCATGCAAAGTCTATCAGTGGATATAACGCAAAAATATAAAAAGATCTTGGACACAATTCTTAAAGTATGTGGGCTACCGAATCTGGTCATATTTTTTTAGAGAGGTAGGGCTTTATTTTTCCAAGAGAGATAGAAAGAAAGGGAAGGGGAAGAGATAAGAAGAAATAGAAAAGAGAGAAATATGAAGAGAGGTATATAGAAGAGGGAGAGGGAGAGATATAAGAGCGGAAAGAAAGCGAAATCAAGAGGCTTATAGCTGATTCAGTAAATAAATAAATTGTGTATAAAAAAAAAATGCGGAAAAAGAGAAAAAGAGAGATATAAGATAGCGGAGAGAAAGAAAGAGATACAAAGCGGAGAGATAGGGAAAGAGATAGATGTAAAAGCGGGGAGAGAGAGAGCGAGAAAGAGATAGAGAGAGATAGTGAAAGGAAAATAGAGAGGGAAAGGGAGAAGGAAAGAAAGAGTAACAATAAAGGGTAACAAGAAAGGGAGAGCGAGAAAGAGATAGTGAGAAAGAGAAAAATACAGGCAGAAAAGGAGAGAAAAAATAGAAAAAGGGAGATGGTGTAAGAGAGAGAGAGAGAGAGGGATAACAGGGAGTGAGCAGAGAGAGAAAAAATCGCAAGATACGGATAGAACAACTATGGAGAATGAGAAAAAGGAAAATAGAGAGGGAAAGGGATATAGAAAGAAAGAGATGGCTAAAAAGGGTAGCAAGATAGAGAGAGAGAGCGAGAAAGAGAAGACGAGAAAGAGAGAGAAAAAGAGTGTGAGGGAGAGAGAAAAGCGAGATCGATATACACGGATAGAACTAGAGTGATAGAAAGAGAAAAAAGGAGCAACCCAAAAGCCTAAACCATTTTTAATGGTTTTCAGCAAGTCTGCTTCCTTTCAGTCAAAAACATTTTCTCAGCTAGAATACTTTAAATAACTAGTTATGAACTTTGTTTGGGAGCAAGGAAGATATTGAGTGAACTAATCACCCTTTTTAAGTATTTAAACTTCAGAGGGGATAAATCCAGTTTCACCTTTCCTAAAGCATAGTTTTAAGTTACAAATATATACATTTATCTTTTACATTGCATTATCTGCCCCACCTTATACTTTCGTGGTTAAAGAGTAGAGTAATTCGGATTTTCATATGTATAGTATATATATATATATATAATATGTATGAAGTTTAGCATAAATCAAAGTCTTAATTTAACGGATTTAAGCATTGAAAACTTTAACCAAACACACAGGAGGCACAAGACAAGCACAAGGGAAAGGCACTTCGTTGAATATGCTGACATCATCAACCGGAAAAGTGCAAACTAACTTCGTTTGGCATGTCAGTTGGTTGTTGGAGCGTTGAGCGAGTACCTGCCAGTGTAAACCGGTAGCGGTTAGTTGTCTGCTCGCATTTGATTGGTTGGTTGGTTGCCTAGCTGCTGGGCTGCTCAGTTGCACCAAAACCGCAGTTGGTGGAAAACTTGCACTTTACAAACTGCCAAGGCATGCACTGAAGACCTGCGATATACTGGCAAATGTGTACAAATGTATGTGTTTAATGAATGCCTGCATTTCCATGTATCTTTACGGCCTCCTCAATGTATAATTAAACAAAGATTCACTGCATACTTCCAACTTGAATTTAGTCGGAAATTCCAGTATCGTTTAGTTTGGTTTGTTTTACTTTTTCGGTTTTTTTCTTTTGCTCTTTCACTCGCCAACTTTTCTACGGTCTTACACACCCACTCAATAAGAAAGAGTTATAATTATGGTAAAGTGTTGTATTAACACTCCACAAATTTGAATTGCAAATTGTTTGTAATTTAATTGGGTTTTGGGGTGGATGGTGCTGCGAGGCTGGTGGTGCAAGTGTGGTTTGTTGGCTTTAATTAGATGCTATAGAGCGATGCAAGTCAGTAGAGGATTGTTTTTGATATCGGAATAATAATATTTAAACAGCTTTTGGGTACAAATTTGGGCATTAAAATGCAATGTCCCACAGAAAACGAGACTGAAAAAAGAAATAAAAATTAAAAAAATAAATAAAAATATTTTTCAATAAAATTTGTTTTATTTCTTTGGTTTACATATGTATAAATTATTTATTTTTTTATATCTCTACCTAAGCTGATTATATGGTATATATCTCTCTCTGTTATAAGGCTAACAAAAGGAAAAAAGTTTTACACTAATTATATTTTTATAAAAAAAGAACTTGGTTTTATTTTGTTGTATTTTTGTTATTTTTTAGGTTTTTGTTTGATTTTTTAATTTCATATTATTCAATTTCTTATTAATATTTATTTTAATTGATAAAAAACTAAAAGCGAGATGTAATTATTATGAAATAAAGTAAGCACAATAGCAACAGTCTTTCAAATGCACGTATAAGGCGAAATTAGCTAATTTTGGTTAGTCTCATTTTCCGTGGGACGATCTTTTTTTCTGTGAAATTAATTACCCAAGCCAAAATTTTTTATACTTTCGATTTAGTATGTGAGGTTCCTATGATTCTCAGTGGCCTATGTCGAAATCTGTAAGCTATTTTGTTCAATAAGGAAACCTCTATAGCATACTTTTAGGCCTAATACTAAGTTTCAGCTTAAATAAATGAACAACTGAAGTCGAATTGAAACTTAGGTATATACAAGTTTCATATTTATTAATTTCACGATGGTTTAAAAATCTGAAATCGAAGAAATATTATTGGGTGTCAAATGCCGTGAAAATGTTCATAAAATCTTTAATTTTTAATTTCAAAATTAAGAAAAAAAAATAGTTTGATTAACAAAATGTATAAAATAATGTCTGAGCTTAAGATTATATTTGTATTTAAGTCTTACCACATACCACTGCAACTGTGTAGGTAGACTCATCATTTCAAATAACATACAAACATTTGTAATTAAATTTTATGAATTAATAAAATCTCATTATTATTAGTATATAATTTTTTTTGTAGTAAAAGTGTTAGAATTAATTTAATTGCACTCACATTTTAGACTGCGGTTCATTAAAGCGAAAAAGTGAAATTGCAAATACATACATACAAACATCTAAGCAAATACACAGCAGCCGAAGATGCATTTGTTATACTTAAAAAAAAAAAAAATCTGAATAAATTTATTGTCTTCATATAAACATTAATGCATGCAAAACTACAATGCGACAATCCATTACAGTGCAGACAGCGATCGTGAATTAAACCCACTGCACAACTGACGGTTAATCAGCATACAGCAGTGCATTAATTCTCCTTCAGGTGCATTGCTGCGAGGAGGAGTGTGGAACTTTTGCGATGGATCATTGTTTTGATGAAAGTGGCATTGAGTGGAAATAAAAGAAAAAATAAAAATAAAATAAAATAGAAAATTTTCATTTCATTTTATCCCCTTTCATTTCATTTATTGTGTATTTTGGCTACTGTCCAACCCGTTAGAATATATGTATATTCTTTTTGCATTCCATACGATAGCAATAATAATGATAATTCAGATAATAAAATTAATTTGACATATTTTCCAACGTTATAAATATATGGTTGAATGTTTTTAATCTAAAATATAAAAGCTAGTATACATTAAGGTGGTTGCATTTTTGAGGTTTATTAATTTTATATTTTATTAAACATTTTTTTGGTTTTGAAACCTAATTTTAAGTGAAAATCTTTAGTTTTTTAAACCCTTTTAATTTTTTTTAAATTGTTTACTTTTTTTATAATATGTTCCATAATTTTTCCAAACACCCTAATAGACAATGAATTTTCCATCATCACAAATAAAGCGTCTTGTTATTACTTGTCACCAAAATGCATTTATCTTTAATATACACGTACATAGGTATATTATATATCATATACATACATGCACTTTGAAAATTTGTTTTTAATAAAAGATTTCAAAATTATTATTATTATTTTTTTTTCTCTAAGAGTGAAATTCCAAATGAAATATGTATATATTTTTGTAAATTGCGGAGGCGTTGCTCTAGAGATAATGTGCCATCAGAAAAATTACTGATTGTATGTTTTTCTTTGTTGTTGTCGCTGTTGTTTTTATTATGATGCGGGAGCTGCAAATTTTGACACCAACACAACAGCTTTGAAATAAGCATTTATATTATTTTTTCGACATTTTGAAATTAAAATATTTATAAATCTTGTCAAGACTAATTTTGAAACATTATTTCAAATTTATTTGTATGCAAAAAGAAGCGAGGGAGACATTAAAAATAAATATTTGCATGCATTTTTAGAAATTCAAAGAAATTTTGTGTTTCTTTTTAGTTTTTTTTTTCGGAGATTAATGCAAATATTTTTTACGCTCTAAATGTAAATTTAGAATAAAGCATAAAATTTCTCAAAATAATTGTGAATTTGTATTGTGTTTTGGTACTTTCATTATAGTATATTTTATTTAATTTAAGTAATTATTATTATATTTAGTTAAACTGAGGTTTACATCTTTCTAATTTGATTTAATTTATTTTTATTCTATTTTTTATTTAATTTATTATTTTTTTAATTTAATTTTATTTTTATGTTTTTATAATATTATATTTTATTTTATCTTATTTTATTTTATTTATTTTTTTATTCTTTTTTATTTATTTTATTTTATATTAGGTTATTTTATTTAATTTTTTTTTTAATTTTTTTAATTTGTTTTATTTAAATTAATTTTATTTTATTTAAGTTATTTAATTGAGTATGTTTTTGTTTATTTTAAATTATATCAATTAAAGTTTATTAAATCTTTTTATTTGATTTTATTAATTGTATTATTTTTATTTTGATTTTATTTAACGAAATTTAATTTTTTATATTAATTGATGTAATTTAAAAATTTTTAATTTCTTTATTCTTTTTGTTTTATTTTATTATTACATTTTTTTCTTTTATTTAATAATATAATAGTTTTTACTTTATTGCATTTGTATTATTTTATGTTAAGTCTGTTTTATATTTTATAAAATTTTATTTTTTTTATCTCATTTAATCTTTACTTTTTATATATAATTTCCTGACTTAAATTTATTTAATTAATTTTTTTTTTAATATGATTTTATATTATTTATTTCTTTTGCTGTGTTTTATTTTAATATGTTAATTTTTTTTATTTTGTTTTATTTTAATTTAATTTAATTTAATAATATCCTAGTTTTTAGTTAGTTTAATTTAATATTATTTATTTTTCTCTTATTTAATTTAAATTAATTTAATTTAACTTAGTTTTAGTTAGTTAATGAAGTTTGTTTTGTATATTACAATATCTTATTTTATTTTATTTAATTTTTTACTTTTATTTTTTTTTTTTAGCGTTTTATATTTCATTTTCATTTATTTTACGATTTTTTTTAATTTCATGTTAGTTTTATTTATATTATTTAATTTATTTTGTTTGTTTTTAATTTAATTTAATTTCTTTTAGTTTTATTTTGAAAATCATTTTTTTTTATTTTATTATTAATATCAATTTTTTATTTATATTTTGTTTTTCGTTTATATTATTTTATTTTATTTTATTTTATTGTTTTTATATATAACTTATATTTGTTGTTTTAACTTAACTATTTTATTTAATTAATATTATTATATTTGCGTTATATTATTTTCGTTTGTTTTATTTTTCTTTTGGTAATTATATTAATTATTATTAATTTTTTTTTTAATTTAAAATTTCCATGGGTGAACAAAATTAGTTTCTGCAAACATTTCTTCCGTTAAGTTTCTAAATAACGCAAAGTGAAATTATTTCTAATCAATCTTGACGTCCATGTATGTGTTTCACTACCACTAACTAAAAAAAATCGGCAAATACTTTACGTATTTGCTGGTTGCTGGTTGGTAGGTGACCTTTCACTCCAATCGAACAAGTTTTCCGTACAAGCAAATTTATTAGCTACACACACATATAGGTATATATACACTACACTCCATTATACATATATAACTTTCATACAATTTCCATCACCACAAATTACCAGAGCAGCTGTTTTGCAGCTTACCGTTAGCTATCCACTCAGTGAAAGTGTTTTACAATAAATCTTCATCGAATGTAAACTCAGGATTATGTGTTGACATTTACACGTACAATATACAAGCTTACAAACATATGTATGTATGTACACCATGAAGAAATTGAAGTGGGTCAATTGATGATTCTGCATTAAAGCTGACATCTTGCTTGGTGCAGAGAGAGAGAGAGAGTGTAGTGGGTTGGTGAGAGCAGTAACATGAGTAATCCGCAGCACTTGAGTTGCAGGCACAATTTTGTGCTAAGCTCATCAAATGAGAATACAAATTTATATTTGTTAAATCTTGTTTTAAAACTTATTTGAAGTTAAAATAAGAGTTTTAAGGATTTAAGGTATAAAGAAAATACCATATTTACTAGTACTCGTATGGGGTGTAGTTAAGGTATGAAAACAGGAGAGTAAATTAAAGAACTGTATCCTTTCAGTCGATTGTTTAAAGAAACGGGTATGGTTGAAAATATCTACAAATTTTGCTTATAATGGTAAGAAAGCGACAGGTGATTTTATACAACCTTGAAATTAATAAAACAAAAAAAAATTAAAATCTTTAATAACTTTTATAAAAAATATTTATACCTTAGTTTGTTGAAAAGGATCATCCTTTCTTGGCTTTCTTCTTCTTAACCTAAATTTGGTATGGAACTTTACTAAAATTTAAGAATTTAAGCCTATATGTAGGCAATATTTTCAAAATTGTACTGATATAAATGAGCCAAAATAGAAGATAGCGTACTTACGGTATTGCACTAACGAAGCTTGACATCTGACCAACAATTCGTGATCTGAAGCTTAAGATTCTGATTTATCTGCATTAGAAGGAAACACTTGGTGGCCTTATGTACCTACTATGTGAGTTTAAAAAGTAAAGGATCTAACCGTAGTGGCTTATAAATTTATTTTAGACTTAACAATACCTAATATTTTAAGGCAATCAATAAATCTTAAACCCATATGTATTTGTTTAAGTTGAGAAACTAAAACTCAGAAAAAACTTATTCTAAAAAGTTTAAATTTTTTAAGCTACTCTACTTAGTCATACCACAAATTAAATAACACCAAAAAAAGAAAACTGTAAAAGTATACACCCATACATATACTTCACCTACTCATCTTCTCATGCACACTTAAGTATTGTAGTTAGACGGAAAATGCCCAGGAAATTTGACAAAAATAAAAATCAAAACAAAATAAAACCAACACGTTTCGAATGACGTCTTCGAACTGCTTCAAGGCTAAAATTTTTGTAAAAAAAAAACAATGCGGCATGCGCTGACGTATTAGTAATACAAAATATTTAGCTGGTGGCTGTAATGGGTTCTTTGATATTATTACCATTTTGGTAATAAGCACATGAAGGCAATGAAGGTATGAGTAATAAGGATTGATTATGCAAATAAATGCAACTATAGTATAGGTAAATAGCTATCAAAAAAACAAAAAAACGATGAAAGTACAAGCTAATGTTTAAATTTTATAAATTTTACGTTGATTAATTGTCAAGTATTTTTTCCTTTTTGTTTATATAAATATAATTTTAAATAACCTATACAATTTTTATTTCAAAAATATTTAATTTGTTATATTCTTATACTTTTTGTGTATTTTTTCCACTTTGAGACATTTTTAAGTTAATTTTCAGAGAGAACCCGCTGTCGATGCCCCTTATACCATGTATGGAGCGCAACTATGCTAGAATATTATTACTATGAGCCTATATGTAGGCAACGTTTTGGGTTCTCTTTATAGGATTGAAATTTTTCCAAATACAATATGATGTTTTATCTGTGATGTTGATAGAAAGTGAATAATGCACAAAAAAATGTGAAATGCTTCTCACAAAAAAAAACAAGAAATTTTCTACTTTTATTTATTTATAACAACAATACCAGTATATGTAACTACTATAAAAAATCACAAAAGTATATGTACTCAATTAACGTACGATTTACGCGCCAATAATGTCTGTGCAAAATGACAATTTGTTACTCAAAACCACTTAAAAAATCATACAATCATTCAATTTAATTTAAGTATAATGGACATACAATTGTTATAGTCAACAAAAGATACAAACATATAAACTTATACGCACACACAATTCAGTCCTATATCCTGGAATAGTGAAATTATTACTTCATTCCATTTCCATTTCCATTTTATTGTGTGCTCCTTTTAAATTTCTCCTCCTTGTAATTCCCATTTTCATCTTCATTCCCATACCAATTACCATTTATCACGCGTCATTTGCTATGATGAATACTGTAGCTTGCACACACACACACACACGCAGCACCATTCAGTAGCTTTTTGGTCGGTCTCATTTATTTGACTGGCTGACTGGCTGGTTTACCCATTAAGGCTGACATCCTCTTACGATTGTTGGAACGCCTGCCATATGGATCCATCTACCTTTACGCTTGTATGCTTGTACACTTATATGTATACTTGTAGGTGTGTACATACACGTATGTATGTCCGAGTACTTTTAGACTAAAAATTATCGAGTAGTTTTGAATAGAAAATTTGGCCATAAGCCAGGCGTCTGCCATCTTGTCGATGGATGGCAATGGCTATGGCGTTGGCTTGCTGGTATTGTCCGCCCAGAAATCGACAGAAAACGTACTTTAATGTTGCCAATATGCATGTAGGTATGCATGTGCATATGTTTGTATAGCATGAATATTGTCACAGATCGACTGACTGATTGTCACCAACATTGCTGGCGCGCACTGCACCTATTATAACAAACGATGGCCAAAATTTGAGTAGGTTGCTTTTGTTGCCCTCCCTTCCTCACCCTTCCTTCCGACCACACATGTCTACCTGCGCTCTCTGAAAGCCATTTGGTTCGATTGGTTCGAGCACGACAGATTGGCTGTGAAAATTTATCTACTCTTTATATTTCTTTGGCTGCTCACTTGCTTGGTATTTGTTGGTCTTCTTGCATGGTTCTTGGTAGCTATTAAGTTGAAGAAATGACATTTGGCAATAATTTGTGGGGTAAAAAAATTCGCTTAAATTATTTTCTATTCACAGTGTGCTTCTATGTATATCGGTATATATGTATGTATGGTAGATGAGGTTCAGAAATGTCAAGTTAATTGTCATTGCTCACGAACATGAACCTGTGAGGCATTCAAAAAGGAGGAAATGTACAAATCTACGTACATATGTCTGTAGCATATATTGTGGTTTATCTAAATAAAATATAGCTATATACATTTTATATTTATTTGCTCTGCTGTAGTTAAAATTTTAATAAAATAAAATAAAATTAAATATAATAAACTTTAATTAAAAAATAAAAATAAAATTAAACACAATGAAATTAAATAACATAAAATAAAAAATTTAATTAAATAAAATAAAGTAAAATAAAATGAAGTAAAATAAATTGAAGTATTGAAGTGAATTAAAGTCAAAAAAATAAAATAAAACAAAATAAAATAAAATAAAATAAAATAAAATCAAATAAATAAAGTAACATTAAAATTTAATAAAACATATTAAAATAAAATAAAATAATATAAAATAAAATAATCTAAAATAAAAATAAACAAAGTACAATCAAATAAAATAAAATAAAATAAAATAAAATAAAATAAAATAAAATAAAATAAAATAAAATAAAATAAAATAAAATAAAATAACATAAAATAAAATAAAATAAAATAAAATAAAATAAAATAAAATAAAATAAAATAAAATAAAATAAAATAAAATAAAATAAAATAAAATAACATAAAATAAAATAAAATAAAATAAAAAAAAAAATAAAATAAAATAAAATAACATAAAATAAAATAAAATAAAATAAATTAAAAAAAAAATAAAATAGAATAAAATAAAATAAAATAAAATAAAATAAAAAAAAATAAATAAAAAATAAATAAAATAAAATAAAATAAAATAAAATAAAATAAAATAAAATAAAATAAAATAAAATAAAATAAAATAAAATAAATAAAATAAAATAAAATAAAATAAAATAAAATAAAATAAAATAAAATAAAATAAAATAAAATAAAATAAAATAAAATAAAATAAAATAAAATAAAATAAAATAAAATAAAATAAAATAAAATAAAATAAAATAAAATAAAATAAAATAAAATAAAATAAAATAAAATAAAATAAAATAAAATAAAATAAAATAAAATAAAATAAAATAAAATAAAATAAAATAAAATAAAATAAAATAAAATAAAATAAAATAAAATAAAATAAAATAAAATAAAATAAAATAAAATAAAATAAAATAAAATAAAATAAAATAAAATAAAATAAAATAAAATAAAATAAAATAAAATAAAATAAAATAAAATAAAATAAAATAAAATAAAATAAAATAAAATAAAATAAAATAAAATAAAATAAAATAAAATAAAATAAAATAAAATAAAATAAAATAAAATAAAATAAAATAAAATAAAATAAAATAAAATAAAATAAAATAAAATAAAATAAAATAAAATAAAATAAAATAAAATAAAATAAAATAAAATAAAATAAAATAAAATAAAATAAAATAAAATAAAATAAAATAAAATAAAATAAAATAAAATAAAATAAAATAAAATAAAATAAAATAAAATAAAATAAAATAAAATAAAATAAAATAAAATAAAATAAAATAAAATAAAATAAAATAAAGCTAAAAAAATAAAAGTAATAAAAGAAAATAATATAAAATAAAAAAGAATAATAGAAAAAAGTAATATAGAAGAAGAAAATATAAAATAAAATAAATTAGATATATTTAAAAAGTTTTAATGAAATATTTATTTAAATTTTAAAACTTTGAATGTAGCATTTAGTACATGGAAATATTTTTGGATGCTAGCTGCCTTCTGCTGATATCTTGAGTGTACTTTTATTGTATTACTCACTCAACGTTTAAGTTTAAAAATAATCTTAAAAATTATTTTGCGGTTCATTTTTCGTCTGCCATTTTGGCAATTTGTAGCGCTTTCAACCATTGCCAAATTGAATTTCTTTGACTTGATTATATGTCTAAGTATTTGTCTACACATTTTTTTGTTTTTTAGTTTAAAAAATCGTACATACCTACGTATACTTATGGTTGTAGATTTTTACGTTTCAAATTAACATTTTTTGGCATGCAAAGTTTTCGTGTACTTTTCACTGTCGGAAAAAATAATTTGCGGAAATTACAGCAAATAATTGAGTTATTTACAAATTTTTTTGACATTTTGCATTTGTCAAAAACTACATGCTTGTATGTATGTAGACTTATAAATGCGCGCAAATATTATTATATTCATAATTTGTAAATTGTTCTTTTTTTCAGCCTTTTTGTCCGTTTAATTTTCACCTTGAAATAGTCCCTTGTGTATTGGTTGACACGTTTTCTAGAAGATCAAATTATGTTAAGTTGTTTTGTTAATGCTTATATGTGCTTAAAAATGAGCACATGTTGAAAAAATATGAATTCTATTTGCAACCTTTTTCTGTTTTAATTTTTTTTGGTTGAAAAAGTAAATGAACTTTTTTAAAAGACCTTGTTTATTATAGAAAAAAATAGTAACAATCAGCTTATACATACTTTTGCTGAATTTTTCATAGTTTGACTGCAAAACATTACTTTGATGAGTTTTCGATTACTCGTTTTGTGTTGAGCAAAGAATTTCTTCAATACAATGATAATTAAATTTAATTCTTTTGAATACCATTTTTGGTACGCAACTTTGCTAAAGTTTGTCATGAACCCTAATTGTAGGCCACGTTTCATTTTATAAAATTGTTTTAAATTCAGTTGCCATAGCAGTAAGCTTACCTACATTTAGGATGACGCTGGCAAATTTAATTATTAAGAGTTAAATTTTAAAAGGACAACGAAAGAGCATTTGGATCCTAAACTTGTTTAATGAAATAGGTTTTAAGGCGCAAAATATTCAAAATTTTGATTCTGCAAAAATATTTGCTTAGAATATTTACTAAACTTTGTTAAATGGTTTTCTGAACGACAAATTGTATGTGAATACTTAAATAACTTGGAAAAAAATTACATCCTTTTTCAATTTATTCGAAACAAAATTTATTTTGTGTGCAAAAATATACTTTGATATGGTATATAAATAAATAAATCAAAAATGAAAAAATAAAAAAAAATAATGAACTTTAACCCTATGTAAATAAAGCTTTTTTGTGCATTTGTATATAATTTTCCTTATTTATTTGTTTTCCTATAATAATTATAGCATTATTTAAAGCGCTTTTGTGTTATAGTGATCTACGCTTGCCTTCTGTTTGCGAATTAACTCTCGCACTTTACCGTTAAATTTATATTGATTAGTTTGTATATGTTTATACAATCATCTTAAGATTTTAGTAGAAATATGTATAAACAATTTTGTTTAAATAAAATAAAAACCAAAAAATAGCAAATCTTATTATTCAACTAAACAAAAAACAATTCAGATTTTCATAAACAAAGGTATTTCATTAAGCATGGCGTAGCAACAAACGCCGGCCACAACTTGTTCAATCGATTATAACTGTTGCAGTAGTTGAATAACTGGATTTTTTATATTTGGCGTCTGCTTTTAATTGTTCATATGAAAAAAAATTAATATGCATTCATTTTATACAAAATAAACTAATATCTTACCATTTTATTTTAATATTACTGAACTTTTTTAAATAAATTATAATTTAAAATAATTAAATAAATCTTATTTAAATTCAATATACATACATATATTAATAAAATAAATTAAAATAAATAAAATAAAATAAAAATTTTAGTTGAAAATGATACTTAAAAATTTAACAAAAATAATATACTAAATTTTTAATTTAAAGTAATTTAAAAAAGTAAAAAAAAATAAATTAGATTTTTTTCTATAAAATATTTCATGTGATTATATAATTTCTACTTATATTGTTTCCCAGTAATACTCTTTATATTGATGTTTTTTTCATTAAACATTACATACCACTCTGTCCAGCGGTAATTGCTTAGATATGCAATACTCAAATATGAATGCTAACTGTTTATGTGCACTTTGAGTAAATAGTTTTTTACAATTGCAAATTAAATATTTATTTGCTTATCAATAGCTGCATAGTAAACTGCTTTACCAAGAATCGATTATCTGGTTTATGACTACAATACTTCCAGTTATTTATTATTAAATACAAAAATACGAACATATCTCGTTCCTGGAAAAAGTTTAAAAGAAATGTACATTATTCTGTATGTATGTATATAAAGCAAACCTTTAAGCTTTACTGTAACAGTACGATTGATTCGGGGTAATTCTGAAGAAGTCCCATTTTCAGTATCTTTAACATTATTAATTATTTTTAATTTTTATTTTATTAATTAGTATTTATCAAATATTATTCTTCATTATCTTTTTATCATTAACAATTTAATATTCACTTTTGTATATTTTTTGATGTGATATTTTTCATTATTTTATTTAAATTACATTTTAAATTACATATAATTGGCGCTTTGTAACCCCTGAAGCGATTCTCGGTCGGGCTCCACCTCCAATTGGTGGTTTTTGCGCCTTGATGTATTCCAAATAAATTTAACTTAATTTTTTACTTAAATTAAATTTTCAATAATTTTTGGTTGTCGGTTGCACCAGGACTTGAACCCGGGCCTTCACAATGCCAGTACGCAATGCTAACCACTCGCCTATAGCGGCCGCCAATAATTATTATATTATTATTTTATTTTTTTTTATTACATAACACCTTCTATATAATATTAAAAATATATTACTCATTTGTTTTAAGTTTTTTTTGTTATATAATCTTCATTATTTATTAGTTATTATAGTTATTATTTAAAAATTATTATTGATTTTTTTTAATATATTATTTCTTATTTTATGCTTATTTATCTATTACTATATTATTTATTATTGCGTTTAAATTTTTATAGGTATTATAATTTTCATGTATTTTTCATTTTTTCAATTATGCATTTTTTAATTATTTTTAATATTTTAATTATTATTTTTTATTTAAAATTTTTCACTATTTTGTATAATTTTTATCAATTTCTATATAAATTTTTATATATTTTTATATATACATAGTTTATAATAAATTATAAAATTTTAATAATTTTATATATTAGCAATTTAATAATTAGTATTTACTATATTTTATTATTTTTATTTTTTATCATTTATTGTTTATTTTTCATTTTTGGTTTATCTTTCATTATTTATTACTATTTATTTATTCTTGAATATTTATTATTTTGCTTATTATTATTAGTTTTTCTCTTCAGTATTTATTATTTATTATTACCTCTTCATTATTTATTTGTTAAAATTTAATAATTATTTATTTATTTTGACAGTTTTATTGTTTTTATTAATTTTTTATGATTTTAATTATTTCCCAATATATTTCTGCATTATTTTTTACATTTTCTATATTTTTTATGTTTTATTTATTATTTATTATTTATTATTTATTATTTATTATTTATTATTTATTATTTATTATTTATTATTTATTATTTATTATTTATTATTTATTATTTATTATTTATTATTTATTATTTATTATTTATTATTTATTATTTATTATTTATTATTTATTATTTATTATTTATTATTTATTATTTATTATTTATTATTTATTATTTATTATTTATTATTTATTATTTATTATTTATTATTTATTATTTATTATTTATTATTTATTATTTATTATTTATTATTTATTATTTATTATTTATTATTTATTATTTATTATTTATTATTTATTATTTATTATTTATTATTAATTATTTATTATTTATTATTTATTATTAATTATTTATTATTAAACTTTTATCTTCTCATATTTCTTGTTTATAATTATTTACTAATTTTTTATTTTTATTTGTTTTTCTTGTTTATCACTCATCATTTATTATATATTTCTCTTTTTTTATCATTTATTATTTATTCTTTATTATTTATATTTTTGTAATTTATTTTAAAACATTTTTGGCTTATCACATATCATTTACTGTGCATTAGTTTTCATTTATTCTTTAATATTGCTTTTTTAAAATTTGTTAAATATTTATATATTTAATTAGTTTTTATCACTGATTATTTCTTCATCATTATTTATTTCTTCAAATATTATTATATTTATTTTTACAATTCAATTAATTTATCATTCATTATTAAATCATAAAAATACCACATTTTTTAAATAAATATTATAAAAAAATTCAGTATAATTAAAAATTAATTTCCTTCATTATCTTCAACTAATCAATCAATCTGAAAGACAAATAATATTAAAATTGAAAAAGAAGAAAATGTTGACTTTCTCTAAACATTTCTTTTCTGATTTTTCGAAATGTGCGAACTCCCTGAGTGAGAACTTGTGTGTTAAATGTGCAAATTAACGGCGAATTGCTATGTTCGCGCATAGAAGAATTTTGCTTGCGCCTTCACACTTCCTCTGCCAACTGCTATTGTTCTTCACATGCGTTGCCAGGGAATGTGGCTAAAGTTGCTGAGTTGGCAACACAATGCGTTAAAAATTCAATTAGTCGTGCAGCGTTTTTTATATTTGTTTTTTGTTTTTTCTTGTGATATTTAAATAGCAGCAGCAATAGCGCGTGCAATGTGGCAGATATTTACGAGAAAATCTATACACAGCTGCTGCAATTTACAATTGGTGGTGGACCTAATAGGAATTTGTGGAATATTCGCCCCGTCCAAGCTGTAAGAGTTGAAAAATTGAGGAAAATTTTTTCTTTGTTCTGAATTAATTTTTTTTTTGCAAAAAAATTCGAAAATTTTAATTTAGCGAAATTATTTGCCAAAAAATGTTTTTTCTTTTGTGTAATATTTTTATCCGAATATTTTTAATACACATACCAGTTTTTGGTGTGTTTATTTTTTTATTTTGAAAAGTATTTAACATTTTTACTATTTTGCAAACAAAATAAAATATAATATTTCTTTTTTCAGTTGAGTATATGGTATTTTTAAATTTTTTTTTGATATATGTATAATGCATTTATTTATGTAGGATACAAATTTCTGAAAACTTTATGAAAAAATTATGAAAAATAAAAATTTTCATAAGCAAAAATTTAAAACAAAAAAAAGAAATAAAAATAAAATATTCAAAAACAAAATCTATCATTTTAGTCTGTAAATATATTTTAAACGAATTTTCCTTTTTAATTTTGTAAGTCATTCTTTTTAATATTGAAGAGCCAAGAATTTTTTACCGCTTTTTTAAGATAAAAATTTTGAAAAGTTTAATTTAGCTTAAATATTTTTGCAAACATATTAATGTATTTTTTGTGTAAAATATTTCATAACATTTTATTTTGATTTTATACTTACTTACTTATTTTATTTTATTTATTTTTTTTTGATAGGAGCGAAATTTTTTAGTAGGCGTACGGCTTATTTTTTCTGACAGATTTATGCGAATTTTCCCATTTAAAAAATTATGCTGAAAAAATAGATTAAAAATATAATAATTAAATTAATTGCTTTTGAATATACATATTTCTCATGGGTAATTTCAAATAAACAACCTTTTTTAAATTTCACTTACGTATGCATATAAAAATGTGCAGAAACTGCAGTGATCATTAACTAGTTGCTGGTCGAACTCAAGTAGAACAATATTTGGACTGGTGTTTTTGCGAGCATTTTAAATTGAGTCATTATACTTTATATTAAGTTGAATTGTTTTTTTTTTTTAATTTTGGTTTAGTAAAAGATTCTTCATTTAAAATCTGTAAGGTTTTAAGATTTTTTGTTTGTATTTGTATTTATTTGTATTTATTTACGGGAGCTACATAGAATAAAAATATTTAAGAATATCTAGTGAAGATGAAATTATTTATTAACCTTCAAAAAATGGTGCCTAATGTTAGTTAGTTAAGAATATTTAAATAAAAATTTAGTTGAGAATTCTATAATTTTGTTTTAGAAATTAAAAATTACTACTTATCAAAATATACACTTACAAAAGTTTTCTTGTTACTAGTTTACAGTAATAAAAGATACTAATTTTATTGCTGGTTTCTCTAGCCTTTTCTGCACATTCGCCATATGTTATCAAAGTATTTGCAGCTTTTGTAAATTTATCTTTATTTATACCGCTGGGCATCATTAAATCGTGCATCTTTATATAAAATAAATGTAGGTATGTGCCTTACTTTACAAAGGGGTTGAGGTTAATCGAATAGTAATAGAACTTTGATATTTTTTTAGTCAAATACAAATGTTGACTGTGCTGACGTTGTTGCACCAACGCACATTTTTTGAATTTCTTTTCAGTTTCTAGGTACAAATATATTCTGATGATTATATTGAAAATTTTGTATCATAGAATTTTCAGAGAACAAGCTTAATAAAATAAAAAAATTACAATTTCAAAAGTATTTCAAAATTAGTTATTATTTTACATTTGGCATACGTAAGAAGTGAATTCGAGTTCTTCGTATTCAAAGCAATTAACATGATAAGCCCCCATTCGCTCTAAACATTCTGAATGTTCTTCGATATTATAAAAGTACAAAGATGATCGATTTTTGTTTTTAGATAGTTTCCCAATCTCTCAAAGAAAGAAAAAAGGTAAAAAAACGGAAAACTATATCTAAGTATCTTATGTGCAATTATCATGTTAATTTAACCATTTTGCCCAGCTCTGTCCCTATCCCTATATTTGTTTGTGTTCTTATTTCAGTCTCAAACTCATTCGCGACCTTTATTTCAATATCACTCTCAATCGAAATCTTATTACCGACCTCAAACTTAATTTAAATATCATTATCAATCTGAGTCTCAATTCCAATTTCAATTTCATTTTATCTTTATGTCAAGCTAAGCCTCTAACTCTATCTATCAATTTTAATTTCAATTTCATTTCCAATTTCATTTTTGATTTAAATTTCAATCTCAGACTGAATATCAATCTTAAATTCGATTTCAATCCCAATCTAAATCCAAATCTTAATTTCAATCTCAAATTCAATATCAATCTCAGTTTCAATCACAATATCTAACTTAATCTCAATCTCAATGTTGATTTCAATTTTAATCTGAATCACAATCTCAATCTCAATCTCTATCTCAATCTCATTTTCAATCTCAATCTCAATTTTGATTTCAATCTTAGTCTCAATCTCAAATTCAACGTCAATCTCAATCTCAAATTCATTCTCAACATCATTCTTAATTATAACCTCAAATTCAATATTAGTCACAATCTCAACTGAATCTCAATCTCAATCTAAACCTCAATCTCACTCTAAATCTCAATGCGAATCGATAAATCTCTATGTCGAGCTCAATTTCAATTTCAATCTCAATGTTGATATCAGTCTCAATCTCAATTTTGATTTCAATCTTAATCTCAATCTCATTCTTAACCTCAATTTCAATCTCAATGTCGATTTCGATCTTAATCTCAATCTCAATTTCAATCTCAATCTCAATCTAAATCTCAATGTCAATATTAATCTCAATGCGAATCGATTAATCTCGAAATCAATCTCTACAACTATCTATCTTTCTAAATACACTCAGGCTCCACCTCAATCTCTAATTTCATCTCTTTTTCTACAATATCTGGGACTTCTATATCAATTAATACCTTTAACCTCAACCCTCAAAACCAAGAGTGGTTGAATAAAATTTGTATTTGTTTTTTTTTTTTAATTGTTAAAACTAAAATCTTCTCAATGCAAATATTTGTTTATTCTATTTAAATATTATGACATAGATGTGGAAATTTATTTAACAAAAAGTCACCAAACATATTTTTCATTTCCCTATTTCCTTGCACGAGTACAAATGTACGTATATAATAGTATGCATTACCTTATTTATGTTCTCCTTCCGTATTAGTAATTGCTTCTAAATCTCTACCTGCATTACTATGCCTCAAAATCCGAGCATATACTCGAAGTAAGCGGCTCTGCCAGTAAAAGATTTTATCTCGTTTTATATGTGCCATTAAAATACAAACGCATGGACATATATACATTTTCGTATCTCTATGCTTTACAGCCTGCCATTTGGCGCACGTTGAGCTGTTTGCCGGTACTCGCATACACATAAACATACATGCACACGCACAGCTACAGCATGCAGATTACCAACGTCAGCATTTAGATGGCTTAAATATGCTTAGCATTTAATTTATGTGTCAGGCCATGCTAAAACTCCTCCAAACATTTTTTTTTCTACTTTCCTTTTTTTTGCTTATTTTTAGTGTAAATTTTGCGAGAAACTTTCGTAGAATTTTCAATGTTTTATACATACAAACATATACCTAAAAATTTATATGGTATATCAAGTACGAAAAGCTCTAGTGATATTTGTGTGTGTGTGTGTGTGTGTGTATGTGTACCGACTGCTTAATGGAAAATTAAGTTAAAATTCCAATGTTGACTTTGTGCCTTTTGAACGCATTGTTGGAGCTACGAGTACACCCGCTGACTGAGTTGCTGACTGTTGCTTGATAGTGTAGGCATGCTTGTGTGTGTGTGTGTGCTTGGCAAAAAGAACTTTTGTTTAATTTTTTTTCATACTTACATATATATGATTTGAAATAGTTGGCAAAATTTCAAAATTCAAATGCAAAATGCTCGCCATATGAATGCCCAGCACACGCCTTGCAGCACCTTTCCTGCGACTCTATGCTTGCAACTTACTAAGCAACACCGTCACCATGACCATACAAAGGTGTTGCCGTTGTTTTGTTGTAATATGTATACAACTACATACATATTTATTGTTGATATTTCGCTTTTTGGCGCTTTTTCGGCGTCATATGAGTGCAAATGCATTAAGCAAAGCATTTTTCGTTAATTTAATGAAATCACCAATTTTAGTTTAATTACGAAAATGTACAAATGACAGCAGCAAAAACCACTACAACGGTGAATGCAAGTAACAATGTTTCAAAGAGTTTTTCTTTTATTTTTTATTTATTTAATTTTTTTTTTTAGTTTTTTCTCTATACCCTTTGATTTCTTGGCAGTCACATGCAAGACCATATTTGCTCTAATGACGTTTGATTACATGCATGTATGCATGTCTGTGTATGTGTATAATGAAGACAATTTTTGTAATTTTAATACCAATGCAAATCTAAACAAATTTTGAAATAAATGCACACAAACACATACATTTATCTTTATATATATGTGCTTGGTTTGGCAGCAATTTGTAAAGTTCCACTAAATTTTCTATTTATTTATATATATATATTTTTTTAAATAATCATGTGAGTGCATCTGGCTTATTTCACCACCAGTGGGATATCTTTAGCACTATTTATTTTTGTATTTAAATTTCGTATTTTGCTTAATTCTATCGAGACAAATCAATAAAGTGCTCTTTGACTGCTTAAATACTGTCAGGCTTCAAACGGTTAAGACGAGAATGACAAACGACATGATTCGTTTACAATTTTTTTTCAAATACCTGTCACATGTTGAATTTAAAATTATGTGGTTTTATAAATGCATGCATTAAAAATTAATAAATTTTTCGTGATGTTTGTAAACATGTGGGGATTATTGATGTCTACACGAATTGTTAAGCCACTGAACATAAGTAATTTCTATAAAAATTTTTTTTTAATTTTTTTGTTTATTCTATAAATATGAAAATTTGAATTTGTAAAATATGTTTAAAAAATATAAATTAATCATAAATTTTTTTTTCTTCTACTTACAGGTAAGCGATGATTTTTGGGCCTATATAATAACACAACTAAAAAAAATGGTGAGACAATTTTGATTTAGCGATCAAACCTCGTATAATATATTATATGCGATATCTAAACAATAACAGGTTAAATAAAGAAAAAAGTAAATATAAGAAAACCAAATAAAACAAAATTAAATAATATAATATAAAATAAAATCTTTTATATGAATATATATTAAACAAAATACAATAAAATAAAATAAAATAAAATAAAATAAAATAAAATAAAATAAAATAAAATAAAATAAAATAAAATAAAATAAAATGAAATGAAATAAAATAAAATAAAATAAAATAAAATAAAATAAAATAAAATAAAATAAAATAAAATAAAATAAAATAAAATAAAATAAAATAAAATAAAATAAAATAAAATAAAATAAAATAAAATAAAATAAAATAAAATAAAATAAAATAAAATAAAATAAAATAAAATAAAATAAAGTAGCATCAAATAAAATAAAGTAAAATAAAATAAAATAAAATAAAATAAAATAGCATCAAATAAAATAAAATAAAATAAAATAAAATAAAATAAAATAAAATAAAATAAAATAAAATAAAATAAAATAAAATAAAATAAAATAAAATAAAATAAAATAAAATAAAATAAAATAAAATAAAATAAAATAAAATAAAATAAAATAAAATAAAATAAAATAAAATAAAATAAAATAAAATAAAATAAAATAAAATAAAATAAAATAAAATAAAATAAAATAAAATAAAATAAAATAAAATAAAATAAAATAAAATAAAATAAAATAAAATAAAATAAAATAAAATAAAATAAAATAAAATAAAATAAAATAAAATAAAATAAAATAAAATAAAATAAAATAAAATAAAATAAAATAAAATAAAATAAAATAAAATAAAATAAAATAAAATAAAATAAAATAAAATAAAATAAAATAAAATAAAATAAAATAAAATAAAATAAAATAAAATAAAATATAATAAATTAAAATAAAATGAAATAAAATAAAATGAAATAAAATAAAATAAAATAAAATAAAATAAAATAAAATAAAATAAAATAAAATAAAAAATATAAAATAAAATAAATTATTGTAAAATAAAATAAAAAAAAAATAAAATAAAATAAAATAAAATAAAATAAAATACAATAAAATAAAATAAAATAAAATAAAATAAAATAAAATAAAATAAAATAAAATAAAATAAAATAAAATAAATTAAAATAAAATAAAATAAAATAAAATAAAATATAATAAACTGAAATAAAATAAAATAAAATAAAATAAAATAAAATAAAATAAAATAAAATAAAATAAAATAAAATAAAATAAAATAAAATAAAATAAAATAAAATAAAATAAAATAAAATAAAATAAAATAACATCAAATAAAATAAAATAAAATAAAATAAAAATAAATAAAATAAAATAAAATAAAATAAAATAAAATAAAATAATATAAAATGTAAAATTAAATTAAATTACATATAAAAAAATAAAATTAAACAAAACAAGAGTAATAAAATAAATAAAATAAATAAATTAAATTAACTTAAGTTAATTTGAATATAAGAAAAGTCACAAAATCCAATACAATAAAATAAGGTAAAGAAAAGTAAATAAAAAAAAATTAAAATAAAATAAAAAAATACAATAAAATAAAGTATAATATTATAAAAAAATAAAAATAAAAAATTTACACAAAAACTTAAATTATATAAAACATTCTAAGAAATCTAATATCATTAACATCTTTTTCACTAAATGGTGCCAATGGGAAATGCCAAATACAATCAGGTGTCGAAACACTTGTTACGGGTCTTTTCCATGACTTGTCGTATCGTCAATGGTTGATTTCCAAGGTCTAAAGCCACACTGATGAGTTCCAATCACTCCCGTTCTTAGTACACAATGTAATATACCATGAAATTTTGATGGAATTTCATCTTCACTTCATTGATTTCTGAGACGTAATTCTCCAAAAGTGTATTTCTTATTTTCCCTTGAAATAAAAGTCGTCAAATAATTTTTTTTTTGAGTTATGATGTCATACGCCTCCTATTTGAAGTATAAATTATATAATGCAAATAATTACTTTAATAGCAAAAATGAAATAAATCAAAAAGACGCTTACTATAAGGAATACTTTCACATTTCACGAAGAGCATGTGAACTGATCCGAGCAATGAAAAACTTATGACAACCCGTTAAATGCAATGATGTATGTCTGACTTGGAGTCAAGCTATAAAAAATTTATATTTAAATATATTATTGCAAACTGCAAAACCCAAATGAACAACACAAAACAAAAAGAGAAATATTTACTATCAATCATTAAGACAATTATTCACTCAGTTAGACCGACAGTTAATTAGTCGTTGTTGGTGTTTATGTGGCATGAGTATATCAGCTTGTGTGGTCGACTTATCGTACTGAAAATAACTGCATTCATATTTACAAATGCAGTTGTTTTTGTGTGTGTGCGTATACATATTTATAAACACTTATTTGTTTCATCAAATTAATGCATTTTTAAATACCCGCTAGGTGCAACGCCTCCTCATTCGAGCTCTTTCCTCCGCTCTCTGCACTTCCTTCACCCTTTCGTACGCCTTCAGGCACGCAAAGTTACGGAAGCTAAAAAAAACCTTCATACACACACAAGCGTAACTCATGCTAATAAAAATGCTAGTAAACAACAGTATTTCCAACTTTTAGAAAACAAAAACAACAACAATAATAACAATCACAATTAGCGTAATGCGATGTTCAAGCCAGTCAGTGAGGCATTTGGTATGATGTAATCGAGTTTAATGATTATTTGTGCAAATTTACACAAACAACCAACCCTTTCGATTACCCCACAAACTTACTCACACACATATCTATACATATATGAGAAAAAAACATAAAAAATGGTGGAAGGGTAGAAAATAAAACAAAATAGTATAAAATAACAAATTCTATTGTGTTGCTTCAGGCGCTTTCGCTTTTTCCCATGCACTTCCTCTTTTTCTAAAGCGTAAATATATACATATTTTTAAATACACCGGCGAACATAATTGAGTAGATAATAAGTTTTATATATTCAAAATAATTAAATAAAATTTAAAAATGTTAAATAAAAATAAACTGAAATAAAAACAAAATAACTTAAACTATACTAAATTTATAAATTAAATAAAGGCATATGAAAAAATAAATAAAAAAAATATGAAATAAAAAAATAAAATAAAATAAAGGCAAAAATTAAATTAAATTACCTTAAATTAAATTAAATAATCTTAAAAAAACAAATTAAAGTAAAAAATATAATGGAATTGAAGCAAAAATTAAAATAAATTAATTTAAATATAATAAACTAAAATAAAACAAAAAAATAAATTAAATTATTAAAATAAAATAAAATAAAATAAAATAAAATAAAATAAAATAAAATAAAATAAAATAAAATAAAATAAAATAAAATAAAATAAAATAAAATAAAATAAAATAAAATAAAATAAAATAAAATAAAATAAAATAAAATAAAATAAAATAAAATAAAATAAAATAAAATAAAATAAAATAAAATAAAATAAAATAAAATAAAATAAAATAAAATAAAATAAAATAAAATAAAATAAAATAAAATAAAATAAAATGAAATAACATAAAATAAAATAAAATAAAATAAGACAGAATAAGTTAAAAATTATAAAATAAAATAAAATAAAATAAAATTAAATAAAGTAAAATAAAATAAAATAAAATAAAATAAAATAAAATGTAATAAAATAAGACAAAATAAAATAAAATAAAATAAAATAAAATAAAATAAAATAAAATAAAACAAAACAAAATAAAATAAAATAAAATAAAATAAAATAAAATAAAATAAAATAAAATAAAATAATATAAAATAAAATAAAATAAAAGTAATAAAATAAAAAAAATAATAAAATAAGACAAAATAAAATATAATTAAAAAAAGAAAAATAAAATAAGATAATATAAAAATAGATGAAACTAAAATAAACAAAATAAATAAAATAATAATAAAAAAAAACAAATGAAATAAAATTAATAAATTTTTTAAACAAAAAAATAGGAAGTTAAATCACATTAATTAAAATAGAAGAAAAACAAATTTGGTAAATAAAAAATATTAAACAAACTAAAATAAAATAGTGTAAATAGAGTAAGGATTTTACCTACAATTTTCAGAAAAAATAAAATTTTTTTACTCATACTCTTCGAGTTTTTTAGTTTCATTCGCTAGTATTCACTTTTTAGTTAGTACATACGTATACCATATTTAAATTTTAGCATCGTTATTTCACAATTCTATGCAAGTGCTACTCGCTAGTGCAATTGCATTTGTCTTTATATTTTCCAAAGGCATAACTTTTCGCTAATTACAAAATTATTTCTAACGTAAAAAGGTTAAAGTTCAAATCTTCTTTTGTTTTGGTTAACGCTTTAACTTGCCTTGCCTAATGGTTAGCATTGCGTGCTGCCATTCTGGAGGTCAGGGTTCGAGTCCTGGTTCGATCAACATCCTAAATTATAGAAAATAAGTTTTCAAATAACAGTCGCTCCTCGACAGAGAATGCCAAGCCCTCCGAGGGTATTTCCGGCATGCAACAAAAGCTCGTCATAACAATAATTCCACCGTTAGGTAGCATCTTATTATAAATTGTAGGTACCTCCGTTTGTTGAAAAAAACATCAAGATGCATACAACGAGTCGGAGGAGTAGGAGTTCGGCCGAAAATGGCTTCAGCGGTTACAAAGCGCCACTTATATTTATAAAAATATATAACTGTAAAGTGCAGAGTACAGAATATTGTGTTGATGTTGTAATAATGTTAGAGACTGCAGTGTTGTTCTTTGGCATAGCCATGCGCCCAGTGATGACTTCACGATTTTAGTGGTGCGTAGGCGATGATTTCTTGCAACATGCAACACGAGAATAACAAATAAAAATAGTTTTAAGTTAAAAGGTTAAGCTATGATGTCACTGATTGAAGAAGTATATGTATTCCTTAAGTTTGTTTGGATTTTTTGTGGTACAAAAGCAGTTACTATTAAAATGTTACTCATACGCACAGGTGTGCTATGAACATTATTTTAATATTAAATACCGGCATTTAAATGAAAATTTCAAAAAAAAAAAATAATGAATTTTTGTTATGAGCTTATAGAAGAATAATTTCTTAAGTATATCTAATTTAAATTTATATTATACAGCAAAATATGTTGTTAACAATTTACTATTATTTTAAATTATAAGTATGAGGAATTATGTACTCCGGCATTTCTAGTATTTAAGTTTTTCGTCATATTTTTTCATTCTATATTTTTAAAATGTATTTCAAGTTGCCAACAGATGCCAACTATAATTGAAGTGCTACATATGTACATACCTAGTCATACAGAGATGGACAAATGTTTAAATTTTCAAGTACTTGAAGGCGAAACTAAATTATCAGATTAACTTAAGCGATGTATATGAGGTATTTTAGTTTGTGGAAAATGTGGAAATTAAAAATAGTAAAAAATAAATATATATTTGGCTTAAAACTAAATTTGCTTAGGTATAACATGAGAAAGGAATGCTTGTGTGGAAATAAATAATATAAATTTTGGCATACAGAAATTAGAACAGACGGCACTTGAAAAGCAATAACAAAATCTTAATTAACAGCAAAGGCAACTCTATTCTTCGTGCAAATAAATTAAAGTCAAAAATAAAAATTAAAATATGTAATATCTACATACATATGTAGCTCATCGCATATACCTCATGTAGCACTAATAATTTTTGTTTTTGTTATTTCTTAATATTCTATTTTCAAATTATTCGAATTCAACTGAACTCTTAGTCATCGAAACTAATTTTTCTTAATGTTTTTTTTTTTGTTTTTTTTTTGACTGAAAAAAAAAACATTTTTCGCGTGTGTTATGTTTTATTGTTCAAAAATGTGCGCCTATTAGTTGAGTTGTACTCATAAATATCTGCAACTCGCATATTTATATGTATGTGTGTACTTTTGTGTGTTTCTGCTTGCCTGCGTCACGCATTTAATTCATTCTAAATAAATATCAAACATAAAATCGTCAAAACGTTGAAAAATTTGTCTAAAAGTGAGCTACTGAATGAATTGCTTGCCTCGAGTGCGTACGTTGATGGGTGTGTGTATACGCACACACAGCGGCATACGCATAATTTACACTGAAATGCTAAGCGGTCCAATTCACTGATGGCAGGCAGTGTTAAAAGAGTATTATAATAAATGCAAAAAAGAAAAAGAAAAGAAAAAAAAAACAGAAAACAAAAATTGCAAACAACAAAAGGGTTTCTGAATGAAATTTGGTGAAAATAAATGTGCAGAAATTACACAAACAAAAACTAAAGTCAATTAAAAAAATTACACCAAAAATAAAATATTATCAAATAAAATAATATTATATTAAGTTGAAAAAAATTATATTAATCATAATTAAATAAAAAAAAATTGAAAAGAAATAAAATAAAAATATATACATATTTAAAACAAGCTACAATAAGTAAGTAAAATAAAATTAAGCTACATAAAAATAAAAAAAAATTAAATAAAAATAAAAAAGAAATAAAAAAATTAAATAAAATAAAACAAAGTTAAGTAAAATAAAATTAAACATCTAAAAATAATCAAAAATATATTTAATTTATGCCAAATATTTCGGGGAAAACGATATCTAAAATATTACGAAAATCAGAACTTTCACCAACCCCACTTAAAGTACACTTTCTGTCTGCTAATTCGCTGAATAAAGTTCCCTTTTTGACTTAGTTTTGTTTTTATCACTATGTCGTTTGTCAAGTTTACTTACTGTTAGCCCTTTGGAATGTTGAGCAATTTTTGCTTTAACATAATTTTTCTTTTTTTACATTTATTTGCTCGGCGTGTGTGTACATTTTAATCAATCAAATAATATTATCAAGCTATTCATACTTGAAGTTCATAAATTTTTCTTCAAGAATACTTATCTTATCATTATTCTAAAGAAAAAGTAAATGTAAATAAAACAATGTCTTAGGCTCTTCAGACATTTATACACGTATGTATGTATATGTGGAAGTGTGTTGGCAGACAGAAATGCGAAGAAAAAGAATGGTCATACAAATATAGTATGCCAAACTTAATTAAACAAATACATATGTATGTGGTTGAACAGTATACATATCTTGACTTTATACAAAAATTTCCGGCAATAAATTATTAATTACTTTAATCACTTAATGTTTCAATGCGTAGCTGACTAGCTAGTTTATTTCAAAAGTGATATGAAGACCTTTGCGTCTGGGATGAGTAGAACGATTTAAGGAGACAAATTAAGAAATTTAATTAAATTAAATTTAAACGCAAAATAAAATATAAAAAAAAACTATACTATAGCCTATTTTCCTCATATTTTCAAATTTTTGTATTGAAAAAAAAAAATAATAATAATAAACAAAAACAAATAGATATTTACTTCACATTTTCTTAGTTTATTATATTTTATTCTATTTTATTTTAAAGGGTTTTATTATTTTATTTTATTAATATTATTTTTGGAATTTATTTTATTTCATATCATTTTAGTTCATAAGAAATAATTCATATTATTTCATTTTATTTGGTCAATTTCATTTTTATTCAGTTTACTTAATATGATTTTACAGTATTTAATTTTAATTTGTTTAATTAACCTTGTTTTTAATGTTTATAATTTTAATTTACTTCATTAAATTAAGTTTAAATTAATTTGTTATATTTCTTGTTTTATTTTATTTTACATTTTGTTAATTTTATTTAAATTTTTAACTTAATATTATTTTTATATTCCTTGTGAGAGTCTTTTAATATTATCTTATTTAATGTTTTCGTATTTCATGACGGTTCTTATTATTTCATTTTATTAGCTTTTATTTTTTTTTTTATTTTAACTTAACTTATTTTACTTTGTTTTATTTTTCTTTACTTTATTTTTTAATTAACTTTATATTATTTTAATTTCTTCTTTTTTTTCTATCCTTATTTTGTACCATTTATTTAATTTTATTGTATTTTATTTCACTTTATTTTCCTTTTTTTATTTCAATTTATTTTTTTATTTTCTTTTGTTTTATTTATTATTTTTTTTTGTTTCATTTCATTTTACTTTCTCATTTTCTATATATTTATTTTATTTTATTTTCTTTTAGTTTACTTCTTTGTTTTATTTTAATTTACTATTTTTTGATTGTTTAACTAAATTTAATTTAATTTTTTTTGTCCTATTTCTTATTTTAAATTTATTTTATTTTATTTTATCTTATTTTATATTATTTTCTTTTTCTGTACTTAATTTTATTTAGTTTAGTTTTTTATTCCATGAGCTAGAATTTTTTTTAATTTATTTATATTTTATTTTATTTTTTTAAATTAATTTTTTTATTCCGGGTGCAATAATTTTTTTAATTTATATATATCTTATCTTATTTTGTTTTATAGTATTTTATTTTATTTGATCTTACTTAATTTTATTTTATTTTATTTGCTTTTAGGTTGTTTAATTTAAATTGGTTTAATATAATTTAGTTTTAATTCTTATTGTTTATTTTATTTTTCTCTTTTTTTTTGTGTTTAATTTTTTTTTCAACTTCTTTAATTTACTTTTTTATTAGTTATTATTTTTTGCTTATTTTATATTAAATTGTTTTATTTATTTATTTTCTTATTTTAGTTTACTTTATTCGCTCTTATTTTGTTTTATGTTATTTTATATTATTTAATTTTTTGTGGTAGTTTATTCCATTTTTTTATGTTTTTGATTTTTTTTATTGTACTTGAATATGTATGTATATACGTTTTTAAATTTTTTTAAAATCTATATTATTTTAATTTTTTTGTTTTATTTTAATTTATTTAGTTTTTGATTTAATTATTTTATTCTTTTATTTCTTATTTTATTGTTTTTAAATGTTTTTATTTATTTTCTTTTATTTCACTTCAGTTCATTTCTCTTATTTAATTTCGTAAAATTATATTAATTCATTCACTTACTGATTCTACCCAACGAACTAACGGGTAAAATTGTGTGTGATTGCAAACACTTTTCGTACGCCAGAAAGCTCACTGAAAATTTATA